>VOPJ01000743.1:0-147591 GCA_014673585.1 Semibalanus balanoides
GTTATTTATTTAACACCAATTAGCAAATATCTCCACCGGAAACAAAGACTTGCTGTAAGTGCGAACTAATTGCTTTGAAGCTACACAATAAGTGGTCGAATGGTTGCTGTTTACTGTTTAAATATTTTCTCAATGAAATAACACACATGGCATGCAAATAGGTATATCACGCCGACGCATGCCAGTACCTATTTTGAGTATTTGCCATACAATAATACAAAACTTACAAACATTTATCGATACCTACCTAATGATACCAATCATTTACATGTATTTTAAAAGTCATGAAACAAGCACAATATTTTTGAGTTTATGTAATGCAAAACGAAACACAGCCCTGAGCCCTGTGCAATGTGTATTTTTATAATGTTCAAACCCCACCATCAAGCGGAAACCCCCCCGTGGTGCTTACATAGGCGTAGGAACGGGGGGCCGCAGAGGCCATGCCCCCCACTTTTCAGGCTGGGGGGCAGCAATGTTAACCCGCGCTTTACTGGGGTATATTCTGTAACGCGAGTTACGGGGGGGGGCTATTTATAGCCCCCCTCTGATCTCCGGAACTACTGGACCGATCTGAAAAATTCCCACGGCATTAGATAGCCCTGTTACATTTGTCGCGGAAAACATAATATGTTTAACCTCAGGGACACCGATGACGTCACAGGCCACGTCAAAGACAAAATGTTTGACCGTGTCATCAAAGTCGGAATCGTCGCGCAAAAATGCGATATTAAACGCATGATCAGTTGATAAATCGATATGATTAGTGTATCTTCCATTCTTACTTCTAATTACCATTCTAAGCTGTTTTTGACTCTGGATCAGGTCAAGGTCATCCGAGGTCACGAGGTCAAACTGCAGATTACGGTCATTAGGAGTTGTAACACATGTGTATGGGTTCGTTTTTCGACTAGAACGCAAAAAATTACCTAAGAACACTGTTTTTTTTCTTCATACAAATAGAAGTAAAAGGCAAAAAACGGAAATGGAATTTATATGCATGGTTAATGGTTATGCTGTAGAGGTGGTCGAATTTTGGATTTGAAAGGTTGTAAGTCGGTCTTTTTAAAGATATCGACTTCAAACTTGCTACACATATTCATTGCACTCTTCGAGAACATAATTTCGTTGTTTGAATCATTTCTTTTTTATTTGAAAAATAAAAACAAAATGTTTTTGGATTTCTCAAAATTTTGAGTTTCAGTAGATTTTGAAAAACCGAGATTGCAGTTTGATAGCCGAGTTGATTATCTGTCATTTGGTATACAACAATTTCAGTTATTTTATAAACTGCACTTTTGACAGCGTCTCTCGCAAAACCATATTTGTAAACAAAAAACGCAGAACATGACGTCACTCTAACGTCATTCCTGTTTGACCTATCATATCCTGAACTTTTTCCTTCGAGCATCATGTGTCAAATTGATGTGCAGTAAGGTACTGAAAGTTTGGTGGCGATGTCGCTGTTCGTTTAGGAGATATTTCAAAATAACGGGAGGGTGGCTATAAGTAGCCCCCCAGTAACTCGCGGGTTAACTGCCCCCCCACTTATGAACGATTTCTCCTCCTCCAGTAACCGATATTTGTTCTATATGAATGCTTTGAAGTTGTGAAAATAATTATGAATTTCTAATCCCGCAATTCCATAACCCATAAGCGTAAGAACGGCGAAATGAGGCAGCCAAAGCCCACTTTCAAAGCTTGGGATCCAACAATAGTAACGGCTCTCTGTTGTTGAATTATCTTGTATTTTTAGGTCACTGATAATGGTTCCATATATGAATACCTTTAAAGACGGCAGAATATCAAGCCGTTTACAACTTCACAATCATAGCCGAACGGTGACCTCGCGTATATATGGGAAAGGGACAGGGGTCATATGTCCCACTTTTTAACCTGGGGGTCCAACAATAGAACCTCGCCCCTCAGTTTTGAGCCACTTTACCCTTAACGATCACAGATACTTGTTCGAGATTAATACTTTAAAGTTGTGAGATTAACGATGAATTCATGCCACAATGCCATAACTCATAAGCATACCTAAGAATCGGGGGTGGGGAGGCCAGGTTTTAGGTCGAGGGAGCTAACAATGTTAACTGCACCCCCACTTTTGAGCGGCTCCCCCTTACATCGCTGATGATGATTCGGTATGTGTGCTACTGCCATTATTACAGTTGTTATGATTACACCTAATTTGCAACCCCCAATATCAAAGCTCAGATAAGCGTAAACTAGAAATAGGAACCAGGGGACCAAGGCACCATTTTTTTATACAGGGGTTTAACTGCTCTCCCTACTTTTGGTTCGATATCCGTCCGCCAGAGTGAAGTCCGCGCTCCGCCGTGTGGCTCAATCGGGAGAGCGATCGACTATATATCTGCCCCCTCCCGTCAAAGTGGGTTCGAGTAGTTTTAGTCGCCAATGTCGTCGTGGAGTCGCCATACTTAGAAAGACAGTCAGTAAAAAATATAGAAATTGCTTTGATTTTGGTTTGGATATTGTTCATATTTCGTTCTAGCGTATATGTATTTCAATTCTGTAATATGTTTGAAAGTATTTTTCTTTCACCAAATCATTTTTTTTTTCAAAATTAAAAAATTGGAACCAAAGCATGGAACGATCCCAACATAATTAATGACGCAATATTTACATGTTTGACTTACATATGGGCTCCCATTTTTTTTCTTTATTTTTTTTTTCTCGATAAAAGTGATTTTTCCCCCCGAAAAACACGATTTTTTTCCCGAAAAAGTGCATTTTTTTTCCAGCTCGAATACAACATAAGGTGACTGGTCCAATCCACCGATAAAAATTGGATACGCTTTTAGCCACAAAAAGATGCCCGCCCCCCACGGAGGTCGGAAAGGAGGTCGCTGGAATCCACCAGTGGCTGGCCCACTGCGGATCCAGGAGGCGACAGGGGGCTAAAGCCCCCCCCCCCCGATTCAGGCCGGACAGGGGCGGCAAAATACAAATTAGACCCACCCATTTCCGCTGAAAACTGGTGTTGAAAAGATGGACAATGGCTTGCGAAAAATAAACATTTTGAACGAAAATTACTTATTTTTTTGCCTGCGTTTCGTGTTCGCTGCTCAATTTGCCTGAGTTCGTGTTTCCTCTATTTGGTAGCAATTTGGTAGCAGTAGGGAGTAGGGAAAGTGGCACGTCTGAAGTTTATTTTGATCTGGAGCGATTCAACAATCAACGTAGATTTTGCCACGGTGGCGATACACTGGGCGGATCCAGGGGCAGCAGGGGCAAAAAGCATCCCCCCCCCACACACACCCATTCCACACGCTCGACAATTTAAATTATCTCCCAAAAATTAAACATCAGACAAACAAACAAACGTAAGAATTCCTGTTAAAATAAAAAGTAAAAACGCGTAATAATTCGGAAAGCCATAATTAGAATTCCCGTGCATTGTTTATGTAAATAAAGGGACAACTGCCACCTTTCCAAAAAGGTTTCTCACAATGTACGCCGTTTGTGGTGCAAAATATGAAGTAATTGCTGTGAACACGTATTATGACATTTGTTTTCACAAACATTGCTCAGTTTCATGAAAAATGCGTTTTAATATTTTGGGCTGATGACGTCATATGAAGGAATGTGTTTTTTGGGAAAAAATAAAACCTTCAACGCTGCCAGAAAGTATGACTAGTGTTGGCTAATGCATTACCAAAGCTAAAACAAGTCGACTGTAAATAAACATTTAGCAAAGAGAGACTATCGACATCGGCTCACGGTCCCCATTCAATACATTGGGGACTGGGGATGTTAAGCAGATGTCAAACCAAACTCGAATTTCTCTGTGATTCGACCGTCATCGGTTTGTTTTAACTTATACCATACATAATTGCAATGGCCAAGCAGCCAAAATGGCGTTATCTCAACTCAAAATCTATGTGAAGGTGGCAGTGTTCCCTTTAAGACCAGTTCTTGCAGTTAATAGTGCTGGCAGAAATTAACAGGCCCATTATAGGAGGATATAGCGCGCAGTAGTGAGTCCCATTTGTGACGATAACGAACCGGCGTTCATCTTGTAGGCATTTGAGCGTACTAGCCACGGCGAGAAATCGTTATATGGGTATTGGTATGTTCTACATTAATAAATTTACACTAGATAAAATGAGATTTTTCACGATTCGACCCCAGGTTCACGGATCTGGAGGCCTACAGCGAAATTAGCCCCCCATATTGGGAGGCTGGATTCGCCAGTGGGCTGCCCCCCACACTTTTCAAAACGTTCCTTCGCCTATGGGTACTCACGCTGTCGGCGCGCGCCACGCGCATTTGTTTGATGACGAGTGTGAAGATGGCGTGGCTGCGGCTGCTCTGCGTGTTCATCTGCGTGCTGGCCGTGGTGCGACTGAGGGCGCCCACACGCAGACACTTGAGACACTCATCAGCCGAGGTGACTGAGCGTGAGGTGACACCCATCGTGTAGATCCCGCCGCCGGCGTCCTCGTGGATACGGATGGTGGACTTGCGGCCCTGCGGGGGGAGAGCGGTGCACACTGAGGACTGTGGGCTCATAGTTCCTGGACCAGCGGGCGATGACGTGACATGTGGTTTAGGGGATGCAGCGATGTCCGTGGTCCACTCCGTCTCATCCACCTTGGCCACAATTAGAGTAATAAGAGCTTTGGACCCATGCACTGGCTTACAACTCCCCGTAAAACTCAAGAGCCGTAAGTGACCCCGATTGGCCCAATGTGTCCTCATCGTGACATCAACTGACCTGGTGTGACCTCACGGTAAACCCTGGACCTGGTGTGACCTCACGGTAAACCCAGTGACCCTATGGACATGTTCCCGTGGCGCCTCTAACCGCCTCTAACCGCCTCTAACCGCCTCTAACCTGCTCTAAGTTACTCCAACTGCAACTTCTCTGTGTTATAGGATACCACTGGAGCAAGTTGAAGCAGCGTGGAGGAGATTAGAGGTGCGAGAGTGGGGGGGGGGGGGGGGGGGGGGGGGGGGGGGGGCGGGGGGGGGGCGGGAACGAGGCCCTATGTTGTAATTGTATGTCGTCCTGACCGAGGATGAACCTCTGTAGCGTACCACTTGTGTCACGCGCTCGCTGTGACCTGTGCCCTTCTCTACCGCGATTTGGTGTCCGGACTGGTCCAGCAGGTCGAATGACCTCCTCGTTGTAGAGCTCCATGAATTGGGCGCTGATTTTGAAGTCTGCGGGCGGCTCGCCGGCGCGCCGGGCCGCCTCCTGACGCTCTTGAATCCCCCGGAACAGATGGTCCACGGCGCGCGGGATGATGCCGGCCGCCTCTGGGCTGGTATCCATCTCGAACCCGGTGCCCATCGAGTAGGTCTTGCCGGAGCCCGTCTGCAGGGCAGCGGGAGAGGAGACAGAGTCAGGGATTTAAGCCGGGAGGAGCTGGGCGGCGCGTCAGCAGCAGCAGAACGCCAACTTAACATGCACTTCATACTTAATATTGTATTGCCGGTTCTTACAAAATAAGGTAGTATGAAACACTCTCTACCAGAGGCGTTAATGTAACCAAGTCCACACTCTCCGGGCCACTAGCAAAATGTTCACAACGACGAGAGGGGAATTCCCAAGATGACAAAAAACGCCTATATTCAATATTGAGGTATTCAACGCTGACTGCTGAGCATCGGCTCATCAGTGCTGTATCGCTTTCCTTGTGAAAAATCCGCCCCGTAGTGCACACATACTGACTGCTGAGCGGGTCTTCTTCGACCTGAAATCGGCTCTCATTGATCATGACCCGCAGCTCCCTTGGTGACAGGGACATAACCAAACATGCCATATTGTCACATGGACAGCTCGGCGCCCCGCAGGCTGGCGGAGCGCATACCAAGCATAGGAAAGTCGGGCCGAGCGAGCCGGTGTCCCCCGGACCGAGCGACACAGTACCGGACCTCTGACGTAGGTCAGCCGCAAAAGGAAAGAGAAGGGGCACATGGGACCCGGCGTCACGCCTATCTGAAGCATCTCTAGAGCGAGGACTAGGGCTGGAATTCGGACCGGAGTCTCAGACGATGTATTCTGATGTGAGGCAAAACAGACTGGCTCTATGACGAAATCTACTGAGATCGTCAGTCAGCAGATTCGAGTCGTCGGAGCTGGGTCAGCCGATATTCACACCTTAGTCGACAGTTCACAGCACACCCATACAATAAGGATATTGTAATGTCACGGGTGGCAAGCAAAGAACGTTAAACCAGGGAGCACCTCGCAACAAATGGCCCATGCGATTGTGATAAATGGCACCGCTCGTGTTTCGCTACCCTTTGCGCAGAGGACCCAAGCTCGGCGGCACACGCACAAGCAGTCCAGACGAGATGCATGCCACCTCCACCGAGTGACGGCTCTGGTAGCGGCGTGACGTCTGTCACCAGGTTCACTGAGTGACGGCTCTGGTAGCGGCGTGACGTCTGTCCCCAGGTTCACCGAGTGACGGCTCTGGTAGCGGCGTGACGTCTGTCACCAGGTTCACCGAGTGACGGCTCTGGTACCGGTGTGACGTCTGTCACCAGGTTCACCGAGTGACGGCTCTGGTAGCGGCGTGACGTCCGTCCCCAGGTTCACCGAGTGACGGCTCTGGTAGCGGCGTGACGTCTGCTACCAGGCGCGACTCGTTACCCGCCGTCAGAGATAACGTGCCGACATACCCGTGGCAGCGGTGGAGCACGGTTCGTTTGTCGGGTTCGGAGGGCTCAAGCTTCGGGAGATGCGCCATTCGAAAGCTGAGCATATGCGGAATTCAGCGATGATTTTTTTTCTCAAAAATCCATCAAACGCCTTTTTTAATCGACATTTTGTCCAAAATCACGCCCCTTTCGTTTGGCCCAGGGCTACGCGTATGGTATGGGGAAAATGCAGACCAATTACATGTCTACCGATTCGTCATACTCTGCACGGCAAGGTCTCATAGAATGCAAAGCCATTAGATGGTCTGAATCATCTGAATCTACCGGTACAAGACTAAGGCACCTCCACGTGGCTGGCTGCCAACTCTCATTACAATGGCATAAACACAACGGTCAAAACGAACAATGTTCATACCAAAACCACGTTATTAATTTTGTCGCTGTGAATGGGGAAAGCCAACTATTGTTTGTTGGCCGCTGAGTTTCGCATAAAGCCACCCACCATTCATGGAGTTTTGAAACCAGAACTCCAAAGGTAGCATGAATACCTTAAGTTCCACCGGTATCTTTTGCGGAAACAGCCGACCATCTTTTCGACCTTACCATGTGAGCCTGAGAACTCCAAAGTAGCATCTCTAGTTCCCGGTGACTGGAGTTAATTGTGCGCCAGCTCCCTGAGAGTGACTCAAGTTACGGCTTCCCAGCTCCCAGCTCTGAATGGCCTGCTGGCGCTACAGTGTGCCGGCGGCGGCGCGGACCAACAATGGACCGGTCCTCTCAGGGGCTTGCGTGGCGCCTCGGACTCACAGCGACCAGACCAAATAGAGCGGCGTCTGGGCAGTCACGGGGCGGGGATGCAGGTGACGACCGGCGCACAATGGCACACCTGGCCGCCGCGGAGGACCTTGGCACGGAAAACTACACGCCACAGACACTGCCAGACACTGCCAGACACTGACAGACACTGGCAGACACTGGCAGACACTGGCAGACACTGGCAGACACTGGCAGACACTGGCAGACACTTGACAGACACTGCTCAGACACTGGTAGACACTGCAAGACACTGTCAGACACTCAACACTGCAAGACACTGTTCAGACACTGACAGACACTGTCAGACACTGTTCAGAACCACTGTCAGACACTGTCAGGACATGACAACACTGACAGACCACTGTCAGACCACTGTCGACACTTCAGACACTGCGTAACACTCCAACACTGCCAGACACTGCCAGACACTGTCAGACACTGTCAACACTGTCAGACACTGTCAGACACTGTAGACCACTGTCAGACACTGTCAGACCACTGCAACACGCTCAGACACTTCAACACGTCAGACACTGTCAGACACTGACAGACACTCAGACACTCCAGACACTGACGGACCACTGTCAGACCACGTCAGACACTGTCAGACACTGTCAGACACTGACAACACTCAGACACTGACAACACGTCAGACACTGTCAGGACACTGACGACACGTCAGACACTGACAGACACTGACAGACACTGTTCAGACACTGACAGACACTGACAGACACTGTCAACACTGTCAGACCACGCAGACACTGTCAGACACTGTCAGACACTGGTAACACTGTCAGACACTGTCAGACACTGCCAGACACTGTCAGACACTGTCAGACACGTCAGACACTGGTAGACACTGTTCAGACACCACTGTCAGACACTGTCAGACAAACTGGCAAGACACTGTCAGACACTGTCAAGGACACGTGTCAGAACACTGACAGACACTGTCAGACACTGTCAGACACGTCAAGAACTGACAGAACACTGACAGACACTGTCAGACCACTGTCAGGACACTGTCAGACACTGTAGACACTTCAGACAACTGCAAGACACTGCCAGACACTGTCAGACACTGTCAGACACGCCAGACACTGTCAGACACTGTAGACACTGTCAGACCACCAACACTGTCAGACACTGTCAACACTGTCAGACACTGTCAGACACTGTCAGACCACTGACAGACACTTCAGACACTGCAGACACGACGGACACTGTCAGACACTTCAGACACCTGTCAGGACACTGTCAACACTGACAGACACTGTCAGACACTGACAGACACTGTCAGACACTTGTCAGACACTACGGACACAATGTCAGACACTGACAGACCACTGACAGACACTGTCAGACCACTACAGACCACGAAAGACCACTGTCAACACTCAGACACGAGTCAACACTGGAGACACTGTCAGACAACTGTCAGACCATTGTCAGACACTGTCAGAGCACTGTCAACACTGTCAGCACGTCAGACAGCCAGACACTTCCAGACACTGCAGACCACAGCCAGACCACTGACAGACACGGCAAGACACTTCAACACTGTCAGACACGCCAGACACAGCCAGACATGCAGACAACTGCAGACACTGTCAGACACTGGCAGACACTGGCAGACACTGGCAGACACTGTCAGACACTGTCAGACACAGCCAGACACTGACAGACACTGGCAGACACTGTCAAACACTGCCAGATACTGCCAGACAGGGCGCCAGAACCTTCCGGAAGTTGGGGGAAGGGGGGGGGGCGGAGGCATTCTGAAGTCGATTCTTCCCATGCAACGCCATAGGCGTAATGTTAAAATCGGAAAATGTTGGGAGGCAGCTGCCCCCCCCCCTGCCCCCCGGTTCCTGCGTCCTTGCTGCCAGACACTGTCCAGATACTGCCAGACACTGCAGACACTGCAGACACTACAGAGTACTACTACAGACGCTAAAGAGCGGCAATGCACGACACAGAGAGACGGTACACTGCTGCTGATGCTGCTGTCTGAGATTAGACCTCAGAAGTGTGAAGTGAAGTGAGTCGGAACAGATCAGCCGGGCGGGAGGCGAACCACCAGAGCAAAGTGCACGATTGTTATGGTTTGGTTGTAATGCCGTCGGTGACAAGACAGTAGTGCGTCTTCCACTCAGAATGCAATGCGGACCAACCACAATCTTGGACTGACGTCACTGGGCTGACGCCGGGGCGGTACCGTCACAGAAGACGGGACACATCAGACAGTGCTGCAGAGACAAAACATCACCCGGCTCGCCCGCCGCTCCCTGAGCCGACACGTAGGAGGGAAGCGAAGACAGAGTCGCGGTCCTCTGTCCAGGAATTCAACACCGGCAAACCTACTCTTCACAACGGCGATGGCTGGAAGAAGCCCACGAGACGCAGAATGGGCTGCTGGGAAGATTTACATACAAGGAAATGGAAATGCAGGGTTCATCACGTCTGGTATGAATATGAATGTCCGTAACTAACTCGGAAAAGCTTGCTCCTTGTAGCTCGGTACCATCAATCTAACTTACTATTTATGTGCACTTTGCAGTATACACTTACAGTCCTAGCTACTCCCATGGTGAACACTTGGTTACAACGAACAGCCTACACCATGAGCCTTCCGAGGTCGCTCTCCAAACTCCAGATCAAAGGGCACCCGACAGACTCCCAGTCAGTCATCTGTCCCCCGACCGGGTCCTCCGCGGTCCCAACAGGGGATGCTGGACTGCTCCCTGCGATAGGTCCTCCGCAACCCCACCGGGAGGTGCTGGACCGCTCCCTGCCGTCCGGCCGACACTCCCGACCCAGTAATGTGCCGTGTGCGCCACTTCTTCTCCTTCCACACCCCCTGGCCTTGCGGGCATAACACAAAAACGGCGCAGTAGCGGCGCGTTCGTCTTCTGTCGGTCACAGTCAGCCGCTGCACGGGGCTCCTCCCTCGCTCCGTTGTTTTCCTGCGCGGAGACTGCCGTGCCGCTGCTGACCGCCCACACCATACCGTCAACCGTGCCTGGCTGATCTGCTGTCTGCCCGGTCCGCTCTGTTGTCTGGTGTTGGGCCGCCGGCACCGCTGACGGCTGAACCGACCCACAGTAAATAGCGATGTAGACGTGAACGAGCACTTGACGGTCGCCGCCTGCTATGCATACCTGCACAGCATGCAGCGAAGACTTGAAGAGGTAATCAGGCGCTGGTATGCACAATACGTTTAATGTCGGCGGCGGGGGACGACCGCAGTCGGCTGTCACCGAACCGAGGTGTGTGTCCTGACGTGGGAGACGACACGATAAACTGAGCTGCTCAATGTATCCCTAATCACCCGCCGCGCTGCAGTGATATATTAATACTTAGCAGCGGTACTTAGCAGCGCGGCAAGTGGCAACAGCCTGCTGCCGTGCTGACGGGACGGGCTCGGTACGTACGGGCAGCGCTGACGGAACGGGCTCGGTATGTACGGGCAGCGCTGACGGAACGGGCTCGGTATGTACGGGCAGCGCTGACGGGACGGGCTCGGTATGTACGGGCAGGAGCTGACGGGACGGGCTCGGTATGTACGGGCGGTGCTGACGGGACGGGCTCGGTACAGACAGTAGGTACAGACGGCCTGCCAGCAGCAGGTGTCAGCTGCTGTTCGCCGCTGCCGTGGTGTACCTGCTATTGAGCGGCAGTCAGCTGACTCGTATTCCGCCGGGGCGGACAGGTGTTTACCGCGATACAGCCAGTCGCTTACAATGAATGTGGCAGCTGTGAACATTGGGAGACCAATGTATCAGAACGAGACAGAATAGATGTGTCGAGTTTGCCACTGACGCTGGAGGAGACCACGGAAGATCGCTGGTGGAGACCGGAGATCGCTTCGGGGTACCGCAACTTGGCTGAGATTCAACCAACCTACCGACGTTTAATGACATCATGTCATGCTATTGGTGGTGGAAATATGATGTTTGAAAAATTGTAGAAAATAGAGTTTTGAAGCAAATTGAACGTAACTTGCCTCGTGCCAGCCTAACCAAATCACAGCGAACCGTCGGTTACCATTCATATCCCACACAACCGGCCATCCAAAATCTTAACGTTGCCAAACCTCGATCAAACAAAATAAAAACTCCAGCCGGTCACCCAATAGTAAATACATTCAATCGAGCGCGCCTCCTCACCTGTCCGTAGGCGAGTATGGTGGCATTGTAGCCGTCCAGACAGCCTTCGATCAGCGGCTGGGTGCACTCGCTGTAGATGTGCTCCTGCTCCGAGTCCATGTCGAACATGTAGTCGTAGGTGAAGCCCTTGTCTGACCCGAGCCAGACCTGCGGTTCGCCAGGGGTCACCGAGGTGCACACCCGACACATGTCGATCTTCTCCCGCGAGATCAGCGGCCGGATCCTGCCGGACAGAGGGGAGGGGTCACAGTCAGGTCACAGTCAGTCACAGTCAGGTCACAGTCAGGTCACAGTCACAGTCACAGTCACGGTCACGCTCACGGTCACGGTCACGGTCACAGTCACGGTCACAGTCACAGTCAAGCAGTCCACGTCACAGTCACAGTCCCACGGTCACGGTCAGCGGTCACGGTCACGGTCACGGTCACGCGGTCAAGCGGGTCAACGGTCACGAGTCTACGCGTGAGGGCATCGAGGTCATCCGGTCACGGTCCACGGTCAAAGGTCAGGTCACGGTCACGGTCACAGTTCACGGTCACGGTCACAGTCACGGTCAATCAGTCACGGTCACAGTCACGGTCACAGTCACGGTCACATGTCAGGGTCAAGTCAGGTCACAAGCACGCTAGGTCATGGTCAAGTCAGCGGTCAGGTCACGGTCAGGTCACGGTCACGTCAGGTCACTGGTCAGGTCACGCTATGAGGTCAGGCCAAAGAGCAGAGGTCAGGTATAACATCATAGAACAAAGGTAAGGGATATACATTTGAAAATTGATCATTTGGGGTTAACAAAATATACATTAAATAAAAAACTATCCGCTAATAATCAAGGAGAGGTCAGTTAAAAAAGTAATCATTTGAACAACATTGTTGCTGAATTACGTTTAGCAATACACCGCATTACAATACACATGTTTGATATGCGCATTGCGCAATATGAATAAGGCAAACGAATGTTGCCTTTGCTAAAAATAGATCATAATTGTTTCTGGAGTTGATTTATGATATTAGCTCCTAACATAAAACTACATTAACTATCTCTGTCAATCAATGAAGCAGCTTTACGTCCACGGAGGCAGTTTTCGACGGAATATTACCGTCTGGCCATCACTCTGAGCGGCTTTTCCACAGATTATATCCTCTTAAGAGCGGCCTATCAGGAGGCAGCAGCCAGGGAGACCTGACCAGGCAACCAGGCATCAGGCCAGTACAGACAGGGAGGGCAGACCAGGCATCGGTAGACAGACAGAGTGGCCGATAATCCGACCACCAGCGGGCCGGGCAGCGTCTTACCTGGCCGGCTTAATCATAGGACATTAGCGTGATCAGAATATCAGCTGAGAACACGTCGAATGCAAACTCCAATAGACCAGACATGAGCTGAGCTGATCATCGCGTCCACGTCTTCAGCTAGGACCAGCTAAACCTGCTACCCTAAACTGTGAGTGTCGGGACAGTACACACTGTGTGTGTCGGGACAGGATAGTCCTGCGGACACAGACAGACACAGACAGACGTCTTGGGGAAGTGACGCCTTTGATACACCCACGTGATCGTCTCTGACACGAACACGTGGTCACGTCGGCCACAGGACAGTGCTGCACGTGGGAGGACAGGGAGTGGGAAGAAGACTGGAGAGCCGTCGCCATCCACACGGTGCTCGCCGTACATACAATGGGCGGTGTGGACATGGTGCTCGTTAGAGAGGTCACCTCCGCAGCGCAGGCAGCGATGTTAATGTCGCTGCTGCAGAGCTCGTTTGTCTTTTCACCTCGTCACATCACATGCACATACTGTGGGAGGACCGGGCAAACTCGGCATAAATTAGCATTTCAAAACGTTCGCTTTGCTCGACGCTGATCACGTCGCTGTAGTCTGTACATGTGCGCTACATTCTCGTCACACCGGCTGTTTTACATAATGTACAAATGTGTCGCAAATGTGTACGGGATACACTGGCGGATCCAGAACATGGGCTGCAGGCGATTTGGAGGGGGCTAAATTTCCAAAGGTTTCAACAAATTTGGAAAACTCATAGGACTTGGCTTCCTTGTACCGTATTGGAAAATGTGTCAAATTTCGCCAATTTCAGTCGATTTGGGGGGAGCTAAAGTCATTGCCGCTCCCCTTGTAACTGCTAGAGACGAAAAATGCCACGCTAAGATAAGACAGACCCTGCCTGTAATAGTAACATTCATTCACAAATAACTACGCGTCCATAATATTTCCACGTACACACACAGGCCACAGCAGACATTCAGTGCGAGGCGCGTGCCAGAGCATCACACTGGTTGGTGATAAGTTTCAACGGTTTGAAGCAGAAATGATTCGTGGCGTCCGTGGCATCTCACTGGAGTCCAGCGAGCCACATGCTGCAATATCGCCGATAGTAATACAGCCCAAACACCAGCTCCACCGTGTGACGAATGACAGCCGTCCAGCTGGCGACTGACGGAGACCCTCTGACACGTGTGTGGATCTGACGGCTCGTCTCAGAACGGAAGTCACTGAGCAGCTCTGGTACAGGTCAGTGGCCTGGGTGGAGTCGCCGGGTGTCGTGGTGTCGCAGCTGCGACGGTCCGCCCCAGAGCGGTCCTGATAGCCCCCGTGTCGTAACGCGGCGTCACCACGCCCCCCAGAGACACCGGCCGGACCCCGAGATACAATCAGCGGTGCCGTGTGTCGCGCTGATGACAAATGTCAGCACGCGCCGCCCCGACCCGGAGTACCGGGAGCCCGCGTCCCCGCCGGTCCCCACAGCATATGCAGCCGCTCATACGGAGAGACATATTTTGTCAGATCTGCAGATTTGTCAGGCGGAGTATTCACACGTTGACCAACCGTGACCCGGACGTCACTGGTTACGAGCGGGTAGCTCTC
Source organism: Semibalanus balanoides (assembly GCA_014673585.1). Classification (NCBI taxonomy): domain Eukaryota; kingdom Metazoa; phylum Arthropoda; class Thecostraca; order Balanomorpha; family Balanidae; genus Semibalanus; species Semibalanus balanoides. Next base: position 14,508 of record VOPJ01000743.1, read on the forward strand.
ACGGCCGCGCTGTAGGTACAGCCGGGCACGGTATTCATGAGACAGTGTGTGATGTGATCTCTTCTCAGCGCAGCTGCTGCTGTGCGGTGTTGTGGGAGGGAGGGAGGGCTGGACGGTGTTGGGGGGAGGAGAGGGTGGGATGTTGTGGCGGAGGAGAGGAGGGCTGGGATGTTGTTGGTGGGGAGGAGGGGGGCTGGGACGGTGTTGTGGGGGAGGAGGGGAGGGCTGGGACGGTGTTGTGGGGGGAGGGGAGGAGGCGTGCCCTACAGTGTCGCAAGTCAGCCGGCGCGTGCCGCGGCTTGTACCGAACGCAGACAGGCCGTCGCCATGTTTCCCTCCCCACCGCGGCAGCCATACGATGCCCACCACAGCTCAGGTGTCGGGTGGCGTGTCGGATGTCGGGTGTCGGACACCTCGCAGACACCGACCTAATGAGCGGGAAGTGATAGCGGGATCGGCGGTGGTTCACGGTTAGACAGCCCAGTGAATGTTTGGGTTGACGGGTCAGCTAAGAGTTGACAGTTTGATAGCATATTGAAGAGACGACACATTTGTTGGGAATTGGGGGTTTAACGGGATGGAACATTAACGACCAATTTGTCCTATTTGGGAGGGAATATAGTGATTTGTGGTCAATGGGAACTATTTTAAAGCCACTTATCCAATAAACGGAATCACCGGATGACTGTCACTGGGCCGGGCGATAAGGGGGGGACAGATAGTTATAAGTTTGACGGGTGACGACGATAGTTCAGCGGGTGACGACGATAGCCTTCCAGAGCAGCGGTCGAGTTGCAAAGGTCACATAGGAGCCAGGCTGTCTGCGACGGCAGCTCGGGTCAACTATCAACTGCTAGTCTCGGAGCTCAGCAGCTCAGCAGCTCAGCAGTCAGCAGCAGAGCTTTTGGTAATTTGGTTTTGACATTTGGTAAGCCCCGGGACCAATCTTACCAAATGCCGCGAATGAGTAAGTTCTAAGTACGGCATGCCGTCAACAGAGAGCTCAGAATGCCACACTTGGCGACCACGGCGTTTGATTTAACGAAGTTTATTGACAAAATAGCTCAGTCGGAAGAACGCTAGACTAGAGATCTAGATGTTTCCGGGCCAGGTTCGATCCCGGGTTTCACAAGTTTTGCAGGCCGGCGCACCAATATGCTGTACTACGGTATTTGGTAAAATTGGATGCGATCACGACACTTGGTAAGATTGTGCCCAGGAGACCAGTAGGACTAGGAGCCACGCTGTCTGCCACGGCGGCTCGGGCCGGCCGGTGGACGCCGTGCTCATGTACGATTAATAACCGACGCCGGCAGAAGTGAGAGGGAACCGAGAAAAACATGTTGTCTGCACCGAGTCACAATGTCCACAGCTCCAGAAGCCGCAGGGGCAACGCCACCTCCCGAAAGTTGGGGGGACGGAGGTCTTCTGAAGTCCATTCTTTCCATGCAACGCCCATAGGACCTAATGTTAAAATCCGAAAATGTTGGGGGGGACACGTCCCCCCGTCCCCCCCGCTGGCGGAGCCCATGCCAGAAGGATTGGTATCTGTGCTGAGCCTCAACATTCATATCTATACCATTGGCGAAAGAGCCCTCTTTTCGTCAGTATCCGTTAAAGGGAATGTTTCACATTAACATAAGATTTGAGTTGAGATGGCCAAGTTGTTGGATTTCCATTGAAATTACAGTATTGTAGAAGTTAAAAACACCCACAGAGGTCTTTAATCGAAAGTACAATTTGAGTTTGGTTTGACATCTGCAAAAATTAAGGCCATCTGTGTATTAGGGTAGGCGCTTTTGAAAGCCCGATGTGTCATCCCTTTTATCAAATGTTGATGAAGTAGACTTGTTTTACATTTGGCTATACATTAGCCATACACTGTCATACGTATTGCAGCGTGAAGTATTTTTTTATTTCCAAAAATTCCTTTTGACGGTCACAGCCCAAATACTAAAATTATTTAAGGAGAATTGAGCACTGTTTGTGAGAAACATGGTCCATAAATCGGTATCGGCAGCAATATTCCATTTTTGCACCCATAAGCGGCGTACATGCGACAACTTACAAGAAGTGAACATTCCCGGTTTTAAAATACGTCATTAACAATCAGCGCAGAACGTTACGACCGCCCCCCCCCCCCCCCCCCAATTGATGACTAGTGTGGCGTGCTGTGAAGGTATAGCATCAGGGTATCACATGATGGCAGTATCGACTCGTCCCATAGTCCTTTGTCTTCCAATAGGACAGAACGTGGCCAATCTTCCCGTACCAATTAATAACTAATAAGCTGTCCACGGCGGACCGCCGATTACAGCCTGCCGACCAGACCCCCCCCCCCCCCCCCCCCCCGCTCCACTGGCGGGAGTGTTCGGCATGCGGCGATCCACCCACGCCGATCCCCCCCCCCCCCTACTGCTCCAGTGGCGAGTGTTGGCTGCGGCGTCCACACACGGCACCATAGTGTACCGACACAAACTCGTCTGTCTGCACCCCGTCACCCGCCGTGGACACTCGAACACCTGCAGAACCGGTAGGTAAACAATGAGATGCAGCACGCCGGCATTAGCGATCATACACGTGTCCACACAGCGAGCGATGTTCGCCAGCTTGTCACACAGCTGTCGGGGGTGAGCCGTCCCTGGGGAAACGGCTTCGTCTACAGCTGTCTACAGTTGTCCCTGAATCTCCTATGCTCTCAACTTTGTATGGACTGAAGGCACCGCAGAGGAGGTGGGGTGACCTGGAAATGACGCATATCTCTGGAGTCCCTAGGCGCTGCGTTTAACCCGCCAGGCCACCAGGATTACTGGATCACCCCCGGCGTCAGTTTCATCACCGTTTTCCAACGAGACTACGCCCTGGAAACTAACTGTACCACAAGGCTGCTACCATCGATACTGGTTTCACTCGTTGTTTTGCTTTGCATAGAGCGAGGTCGCCGGTTGGCAGGCCGTCCATTCAGCTTCCTGCAATGCGCTGTTCACGCGTGCGGCGTCGCAGCAGGGTCGTTCCCGGCATCCCACGCCTCCCCTCCGTACCGTGCAACGGCGCTCGGCCCAACCGGGACAGCCCACACACAAAACCGGTCTGTGGGCGGGGAACGCTTCAGCTACCGAGGTTCTTCCTAAATCGCCGCTTTTTGTTTCCAAACATCGGCTTGAGGCGGTTGCAGGGCGGGGCACACGTGGTGTTTTCTGGTGAATGAAATCACACGTGGTGTTTTCTGGTGAATGAAATCACACGTGGTGTTTTCTGGTGAATTAAATCTGGCCACGTCAAACTTCCCGAATTTACACGAATCAACCCAGAACAGAAATGTATGCGCTGTGCCGCATATAAACGTCGATTTATACAAATGATAGATTGAAGAATCCCATTAATGTCACTATGACACACATTCGACAATCGTCGGCCGGATAAACACTCAACGCACCCAAGGTCAGGCGCCGGAATCGGGTAAGCAGGATTTGCTCTCACGTGGTAATCCGAAATCTCCAGTTGAATGAGCTGCCCGGCCAGACACTGACAATCCACAAGTCTAAGTAACGTGCTCCATGACGGCCTGACCATGGTCCCGCCCTCGCCGCCGCCACCACCGCAAGCAGCCGTCACCAGCAGCAGCGGAATGACCGCCTGCACAGTCACCGGCACCGCTGGTCTGGAAGGGCTCGTGACCGGCCCAGCAGGCAGGCCGCTCCCTCTGGGTGATGCCTATTTGTGACAACAGTAACAGGAGACCGAGACGGCCCTGAGAGCTCAGTTGGGCGGACCCGGGGGGCGGCGACCACCCAGTCAGCCAGCCAGGTAGGTCAGCAGCGCGTCGGTGTGCCATACATCCGGCCACTCATGGTGGCTCCAATCGCATGCTGAATTAATGATCGGCGCGGTCAAGGCGACTAATCATTGCTATGCACCTGCACAGACGGTGCCACGTCGCTCAGTCCGATCGCTCTCCGGCAGCCGTTTTCGGCGACTGAGTGCTACAATCAACACAGTGACGGCGACTTTCTCGAGAGCGGCACTAAATCCGCCCAAATAGGCGAAACAACAATAAATCCACCCAAAGAGGGTCACGTAAAGCGCTTCCCGTGAATCTTGACCGAGTTCACTGCAGCATAAAGCTTCCAGAGCTAACAAGCGTCAGATCACAATTCTGGACAGTTACGGTTCCAAAAGGGCACACCCAATATAATCCGTGAGGAATGAAACACGAACATCGCATGTGCCAAAGGCGTAGGAAAAGGTGCAGCTAGCAACAACCGGCGAAGCGCATGCTTAAAGGGAATAGTTCACCTTTAAAGGTTTTGAACTGAGATAGCAGATTTGTAGAGCAGATCGAAAAATGGGTTGAAGTGAAATAATTACCTCTTCTAAAAGCGGCCCACTAGTCCTGTGTCGAAGTTACTTACAGTTAGTTACACGAAGTTATTCAAAGTTACTCGAAGTTACTTAACGAAGAGAGTTTATCCTTCATCCATGAGCAAACCCCATTTTTCGATCTGCTTTACAAATTTGCTATCTCAGTTCAAAACCCCATGTTTAACGTGAACTACTTACTCCCTTTAAATAATTCGTTATAAATGGAGCGAATATTCCAGCATACACCGCCAACTCGAGCGGAAAATGCCTCATCGCATCTAACACAAGTGCCAACGATGGATGGCAACGATGTGCCAATGACGGACGGGAAGGAGATTAATCCGGCACAGAAGAGCGGTCGTTCCCTCCACGCGCTGGGTGGCACAATTGACGGCGCGCCACTCAGCTGGGGGCGCCGCGAGCCAGCACACACGGGGCCCGGATCGATGGCAGAATCCTCTCTGGAGGGCCGGACAATGGGCCCGGCACGCGACGGACGGAGGAAACGGCTGGCTGGGACACCACGATCCACGCCGGTCACTAACTGGCCACTCCAGTAACGACACGGGGAGAGCTGGGAATATATGTTACCACCTGGGAGAGGAGCACGACCAACGACAGTCGCGGAATGGTAGAGAATGGCCAACAGCAGTACCAAAGGGAAAGCACAGAATCTAAAGCATAAGCCAACAACCAAACAGAGAGAGCAGGATCCACACACTGCATCAAATGAGGACGGAAAGGTCCAACAGCAGGTCACAGACACGTCTTCAATAGTTTCAAGTTAGCCTCAAGAAAGCGAAATAGAAGCAAGAAGACAAAACTAAGACAAAGAAAATACGCGAAAGGGAAAAGGGAAGGGGAACAAGAAGGATGAAGAGAAACGAAAGAAAACACCCAAGACAGGGCAAGTGAAAGAGAAGCAAAGAGAGGGAGCGAGAGGGGACAGACAGAAAGACAAATGAATAGGCACAGGCCACAGATCAAAGCAGAAAAATATACAGAAAAGACTGAGTAAGTGAGTGTGATGCAGAGAGAGAAACAGAGAAAGAGGTGGCGAGAGCAAAAACGATATCTCTCGCGGAGCGACAGATAAATTTATACACGAGCTCTCGGAACGCTGAAGAACAAACAGCTGGCAGGCACTGAAGCCAGCCGGGAGTCGTGTCATTTCCATAATGTAATGGCGCCCGTTACAGTGCAGCCATCTGTAACAAGCAGCGTCGAGTTCCAATCAGCTCTGTCGACATTTCGTCAACAGCTTCGCCGTACAGTGTCCTCGCAATCGTGTCTCAATCACGACACCGCTTCCAGATGGGTGCCCAGCACGGATGCAAGACAAGCCCTGCTGTGTCCAGGCGCGGATCCAGGAGTTTCGGTCCGGGGGGGGGCGCCACATGCAAAAAGTTGCGTCCCTCCGGGGCCCGGGCGCGCCATAGGCGCGGCCCGCCTCAGAAGAGGGGGGCGCCCTTGCGCCCCCGTTCTAGATCCGCGCCTGATGTCGCCGCCCGGAACCAGTGCTCTGGTAAGGGGTGGGTGGACAGGTGGACATGGACGGTGGACACCTGTGCTGATACAGGGACAGTGTGTCCTGATTTATGCGGTTTGCTTGTGCCTGACAAGAGCAAACATTGTCACAGGGTGACGCGACACGGGGGTAGTGTTCCTCGACACGGTTAGTGTTCCTCGACACGGGTAGTGTTCCTCGACACGGGTAGTGTTCCTCGACACGGGTAGTGTTCCTCGACACGGGGGTAGTGTTCCTCGACACGGGCAGTGTTCCTCGACACGGGTAGTGTTCCTCGACACGGGTAGTGTTCCTCGTCACGGGTAGTGTTCCTGTTGTGGCAGCTGATCGGGACCGTAGTACGTCTCACAGAGCCACGGCGGATCCCGAGCGCCGGACACTGATCGGGACCGTAGTACGTCTCACAGAGCCGCGGCGGATCCCGAGCGCCGGACACTTGAATCGATCTGAAGAGCAGAGCACCCAGCCTCTCAAGACGCGATGATGGGTTCAGTGTTGTCACAGATGAGTTCGAACCACCAGCTGGCCCTGAGGAAAATGGGTGGGCCAGACGGCCGCGACCTGTCCCAGGTGCAGGCGCGGATCCAGGATTTCGGGTCAAGGGGGGCGCAATACAAAGTTGCGCCTCCGGGCGCGACCTACGGGCGCCATAGAATAGACCCGGTTCAGGGGGGGCGCGCCAAACGCCCCCTGGATCCGCGCCTGCCAGGTGGGCCGTGGTCCCCGTGTGCTTCCAGATGGCCTGTGGTGTACCGGATTGGCCCAGGTGGTACGGTAGCCCAGTGACCCTGCCCAGGGCCGGTTCGGGATGGAGGACGGGTGGGCAGCCCTCTGAATATGATCGGCCCGTCTCGGCCAGCCTCGCTCCTCGGTAAGATATAAGCCGGCACCTCGGGCAGACCGCCGCTGCGGTCCGGCGATAACAATTCCAGCCAAGGACCCCGGCGACCCAGCGGCGCGCCGGGAGAGGGGGGGGGGGGGGGTGGGGTGGACGAATATTGTTCGGCAAAGGCGGGACCAGCCCCCCCCCCAGATACTATCCCGCAACACTCCGCACTCGCAGCCCACACATCGGGACCTCCATGGCACTCTTGATGGCCAAGTCTCTACATTGATGTAGGGACGCATGCCATCATCGAATGTCTCGTGCAACACGGGGCACCTCAACGCGTGGGTTACGTCAAGGCGATATGTTACGTCATCTCATGTTACTCATGTTCTATGTTACGTTGTTCTATAGCCTTGCGTCATCTGTTCTGAGCTACCTGCACATCACGATTACGTTGACAACCCGCTGAGTCCCCAACGTGTTTGGATTGCATCACCATTTGGAGCGCACCAGTACATGCCCGTTAGCTCAGTCGGTAGAGCACGAGACTCTTAATCTGGGTGCGGGGTTCGAAAGCCCCGCATTGGGCCTGAAGCTTTTCCGTTCCCGCCACCCTGAGTCTTGCCTCGGTTCAAACAGAATCTTGATAACTTTAATTTTTATTTTGTGTTCCTAACGCAAAAAAAAAAAATCAACACACATTTATCAGCAAGCACAACGATTTCATACTGGCGCCGCCGAACGGTGGCCGCTGCATCGTCGGAAGCCGTTTTTAACATCTGCGCTGCGCACTCGGGATTTTTTTTACACGCTTGTAGACTTAACTTGACCAACTGGCAACGGAAGCACGGCTGTCACTGCCAGCACAAATACGCCGTGGACTTGTGCGGCTGCTCGCACACCGACTTCCACCCGTCCGACATGGACCGAATACAGGTTAGACATGGACCGGATACTGAGCCCTCCGGGGCCTCCACGGCACTTAGAAGAGACTGGACTGGGAGGCAATACCCGGACAGACGGCGCCCGGGGAGGCAGGAGACGTCAGTAATCAGGTGGCATGTGACAGCGACAGTAATAACATGTCGATCCAGCAATATCGGACACGGATCCTATTAGACGGTACGGTGCGTCACATACGATCGATGTCTACGGTCTCTCAGGACATAGAGACACAAACGCCGCGCCGCTGCAAGCAAAACGAGACCTGGCGTAGATCGGACAAAAGAAGAATGTGAAAACTTCTCATTAGCATAGCATACACCTTTGTGTCAACCATCGACGGCAGCGAAATCGTGGCGACACTGAACCCTTTAAAAAGACGATACCACAGCCATTTATCATCGTCCAACACCTCAACGCATAACTGCATACTCACATTACGCCCAGCGGTGCCCCTTGAGAATATAGACCTGCCACGAGACAGCTGGTCACTGGTCAGTAGTTAGCGGCACCACCAGTCAGCTGTGGCTGAGTGATGTCCTCCTATGCGGCCGGGAGGGACTCCACCCCCCCCCACCCCCCCCGCTGCCCGCACGGCACTCGGCACGCTCGCTGCTCGTCCACCACGACCCACCCCCCTCGGTTCCTGTCCCACCCATCGTTCGTATGCCACCCCTCTGTTTCTGCTACACCCTCGGTTCTGCCCACCCGACCCTCGGTTCTGCCCACCCGACCCTCGGTTCTGCCCACCCGACCATCGGTTCAGTACTCTCAACACGATCTGTACCCCCTGGATCCGCGTGAGACTCCTCCCAACTCTCCGTCACCCGCGAGACCCTCACTGTTAAGTCCAGCACTCTCAACGCACCCTCCTCCCTCGGTTCAGCACTCTCAACACGACCTACCCACTCTGGGCTCCGCGTGAAACTCCTCCCAACTCTGTCACCCACAAGGCCCTGATCGTGCCTGTTCAGCACTCTTGGCATCCGCTCCCCGTCCTCCGGGCCAAGGTGAACCTCTCACGAGTACCCTACACGTACACAAGTGTCCGGGTGTCCCGCGCCTCCCGCGCGCGCAGGTGATCCCGCGCCCCGCACCGTCCTCCTCCGCGACAGGATCGGATGTCATCCCGGCGGGACACGACACGCGACCCTGACTCGGCACTGGCAGGCACGAAGGCTCCGTGACCCCCGGCTTCACAGTACACACACCTGACACAGACAGTAGGCACTAGACGCAACAAGCATGACGGCTCTCAGGGTCCGGCTCGCGACTACCCAGCACGCCTGACACCTGGCACTATCCACTGCTGACACACAAAGCACTGCAACGTCGCTTGTCACACGGCCGAGGTGAACGAAGACACAATGACAACATGGTGACACAGCCACTGTGCCAGTCTACCGTCACATCAGGACGGCGAGCCATTCCGTCATGCCGCCCCGTTCTACCCAGTCGCCTGCTGGCAGACTCATCGACAGGACAGATTAACGCACGGTACGCCTGAGGACGGGGCACCCCTGTTGGCAGACTCATCGAAAGGACAGTTTAACGCACGGTACGCCTGAGGACGGGGCACCCCTGTTGGCAGACTCATCGACAGGACAGTTTAACGCACGATCCGCCTGAGGACGGGGCGCCGCCGCCTGTCCGCCGCTCGGCGCGGCACGCAGCTAACGCACATCCGCCGGCGGCACGCACTCGGTCTGCTGGCGCCGCGCCCCCGGCCGGCCGCCGGGGTCACTGCCCTGCCAGCTGACAGCGGTGCCGACCGATCGGCGGTGGGCGGCAGATGGACGGATGGCTGCCACCACCGGCCCGCCCTGCCAGCCGCCCTGATGAAGGAGCTCCTCATTAGCCGTCGCCCCGGCAGACAGACAGAGAGGGGACAGGACGGAGGAGGCGCCGAGACCAGCCTGTCAACCACCCGCACAAGGCCAGCTCCATGACGGTCGTACCGTCCAGCTACCACCGCAACAGTACAGAGAGGGGCAAGGACGGCGGAGGTGCCGAAACCAAGCCTGTCATGCACCGCACGAGTCCACCACAGTGACGTGTCCGTGTATCGTCAGCTACCCACGGCAGACGACAAGAGGGCGACAGACGGCGGAAGGCTGCCGAGACCAAGCCTGTCACACCACTGCCCCAGTGAACGGTCCATACGCCTACCCCTCACACCTGTTGTCAGAACAGGTAACCAGCCGTCAACCTCTATCTGTCATCTGCCTCCCCCTGGCCCAAAGTGGCCCGCAGACCAGGGGGCAGAGGGGGCACGAGCCCCCCCTCCCCACGGCCGATCTGTTCCACTGCTAAAAATATCGGCGACGTCCCTTTTTGCGGCTGTTTAGGAGCCCTGCAAAATATAGTGGCCTAAATCCGGTGTGATTTTTCTTTCTTTGTTTTGGGGGGACCCTTTGCCGAGGGGGCCCCTGGGGATGCGGTGCCCCCCACCCCCTTGCCGAAGGTCTGGCTGCGCCCCTGTCCCCGGCACCTGATACACATCACCCAATGCACTGTGACGGGCTGCTTAGTGCTTGTTTGCTCGGCGTCATATGCACGCTGTCAAGTCATGTCGATCACTCTGTTTACTTCAAGTGGCCACGATAGCGTCTACCTCAACACCAGTCGGCCCCCGCAGCCTATCAGCATAGACTATGAATGAGAAGTAGGCAAACTTCAGTCGTTCACAGTCAGGATGTAGTTTCACAGATTCGTCGGGCCAAACAGTGTGAACTGAGTGTCGTTCAATTAGTGAGCGCTGTCACCTTAAGCTGTCACTTCCAAAGTTTTCCAAATTCTGATGACTCGCGCTGACAGAGTTCTGATCCAAAGACCGCAGCCCGAATTAATGTTGGCAGTTAGCACCGCAACACCACACAGTAAGCCGGAGCAATCTTCAATGTAACTTCATCTGCTACAATTGGAGTATATGCAGGTCACCAAAAATTGGAAATGTTAAATGTGTCAGAGAAAGTAAGTATCTTTTTCTGATCATGCCGGTAACTTAATTGTTTTATCTGAGACCTAGAACATGCTTAAAACATAATTAAGTGCGCTTGGCAAAAAAGCTGCACATTGCGTAAAACCGTAACTAAACGCGAGACCACCCGCCTCAGGCGGTGTATGTTCACAGGCAATCATCTTCCACCTCCGCTTATTTGAAGAGGATGGGAGCTTCATCAGGATCAACGATTGTGAATGTACCTGCTGTCCATTTTGCGTAAAAAATTTAACTGGATTAGCTTCAACATATATACATTTTCCATTTTATTTCACTTCCTTTAATGATAATCCATTCAAACTACTAGATAACTGACATCAACTTCTGGGCTACTAAATTATATCCAACTGATACCCCTGTGTGTAATAGTTGTTTTTATTCTTACAGATACGAAGTGTCTGCGAGTTTAACTTGCATGTTTCATCTTTGACTATGAGAGTTGTGTAATAAAGAACTTATTTGGCTGTCAATATTTGTTTTATTTGTCGCTAGTAATTTGTGATGTTAATCCGCTTATTTTATTTAGAGCAAACCAAAATGTTTTCGGTTCCGTTATAGACTCCTATACATTTAATTGCAGACAAAATGATTCAATGAAAATATGCATCTACTTTTACTCAACCAATTTTATTTTGCTGGTCTGAAAGACAATCAGCATCCAGCAATCGAGCGGCTCAAAATAGATTCTCAATCTCTTAAGCATGTAGCCGAAGTCAAGCTACTATACCTGTGACGATCAACCATTTCAAGTAGGTAAACCTCTTGCTTGCCTTCGCAATAAGTTTAGCTTATGCTAAGAATAAAGAAGGAGTAGTTAGTGAAAAATATATCATAAGAACTACAGTAATTCCTTCCTTCTTTCCGTTTGGTGTATTTTCTCACACCAACTGCAGATACTTCCATTCAGTCAGAAGTGGGCTTCAGAAACCAGCTCACTCGAACAGAACAGTCTGCCTGCAACGTACGCTCCGTTTCTATTTCGACTTCACATGCCGGGAACGGCCTTCAACACCGCCTGTCTGACAGTGCTTCACCTGAAGGTGACGGGTTCGCTCAGACGGATGACAGGCACGACGTGAAGCGCGCTTTAGCCGCCGGGTCCAGCGAACAGCATCAACACCGTAACGCGGTGGGTGGCCCGACAGAAATGCTGCGCGGCAAAAACAAAAACACTTTGAACGTCAGCGACAAGAAGGGCGTAAACGCTAATCCATTACGTCACATTACAGTTTTTACCGTTCCCATTAGGGCGTTTTTGCCTGTAAAGTGTGATGGTGGTACCGGTAAGAAGTGCTGACAAAGCCGACAAGACGGTGTTTCCGTCGACTTGTAGGTCTTGTACACCAGCCGCACATAACGCCTCCCCACTCTGTCCCTCACACACTGCTCTCCCAGGTGGGCCATGTTTAGCGAAGCTCCCGCAGTTGGCCCTGCACTGAAGCATCACTCGGCCACAATACGGTCCACGGCCGTGAGTCCGCAGCCGCGATAAACGACGCCACACAAACCACCACATGACGTGCCTGACTGCGCCAGCCGGCCTGACTGCCGGCACGTGTTGTTACTATAGCGATGCTAACGAGCCTCCCGTGCCTCCCCACCAGCCTCGTCGGCTGGCAACACTGACGCTGCAAGGACGCCGGATTGATATGCAACTGATACACGTCTCTCCCTCGCTGCCGCTGCCGCCGACTTCTGCAAGGTCAGCGGGCAGTGCCTCAGTGTTTCGGCCTAGGCGGCAGCACAGCCCAGCGGCACACACAGCCCAGCGGCACAGCCCAGCGGCACAGCCCAGCGGCACAAGTCCCAGCGGGCCAGCACACGCGGTCACAGCCCAGCAACACAGTCCCAGCGGCAACAGCCCAGCGGCACAGCCCAGCGGCACAGCCCAGCAGCACAAGCCCAGCGACACTATGCAGTCATAAATTCCACATAACACTTCAGCGCGGTCATATCTCAGCTTAGCGTACTATCGTAAACGTAAAGCCAACAGTAGCACACTCGTAACTTGCAGTGGCGATCTCGTGGATGAGCTCACTTATCGCACCAGCTAGCTCCACCGATAGTAGGTACGGTAGCGATGGTGGTCAGGGAAGTAAGTGTTCCGCTCTGGGCGGGGCGAGGGCAGACACTCAAGGGTTGGCTATTGGGGGTGTGTGGTCTGAGGAAGTGTGGTCAGTGGACTGGCGGGTCAACGTCCCCTGCCCGGGCGACCCTCCCCCTCCACCGGTCAGTTGGCCGTAATTACCGGGTACAAGTTGTGTGTACAGCGCTGTAATTGCCGGATGTGTACTACAGCGCCGGTACGCAGCGCACTTTACACCGCCTGCACACAAGACTGACTATATCGTCTGTCGGTCCTGGGTGGCAGGCGCGGCTGATGTGTCAGGGAGCAAGTCTGGCGGCGGTTCAGGGACTTCTTATCATGGTGTAGAATGAAGAAGAGATTTTATTTCGTTGACAACAATAACATTTGTTTTTTATTCTGCGCTTTCCCAGAAAATTCCAACGATTCGCGATAATTACCTAGGTCCGTTGCTGGTCGCCGAATGTGTGAGTCGTCACTACAGTTCCGCATTATGCTCCGCGTGCAGTGTGCACTGAATTATCAGACATCGCACCAACTCAGCTCTCGTCTCCATTGTAGCCATTACCTTTATACTTGCTCTGTTTGGTCCATTCACAGTATGCTGACGTCACACGCAAGGCGACCGAGGGCCGCAAACGCTCCAAGTACGCATCTACGGACGCCGTACGTGGGATGCCGTACTTATGCATTCATGGGGCATTGGGGCTTGGTAAGATTGGGCTCAGGTGCGACGCAGTGGTGTGCCGACCAGAGGCCAGCGGTGCCGGCCAGAGGCCAGCGGTGCCGGCCAGAGGCCAGCGGTGCCGACCAGAGGCCAGCGGTGCCGACCAGAGGCCAGCGGCGCCGGCCAGAGGCCAGCGGCGCCGGCCAGCGGTGCCGACCAGCGGTGCGACCAGCGGTGCCGACCAGCGATGTCAGCCAGAGGTGCCAATTGCCAGCCAGTGATGCCAGCCAGTGGTGCCGGCCAGAGGTGCCAGCCAGTGATGCCAGTCAGTGGTGCCGGCCAGAGGCCAGCGATGCCGACCAGCGGTGCCGGCCAGAGGTGCCAGCCAGCGATGCCGACCAGCGATGCCGACCAGCGGTGCCGGCTGAGGTGCCGGGCGGCGGCGCCTCGCACGCACTCTCGGTCTCGACCCACAGAGGCCAGAGGGAGGAGGACTTTCACTGAAGCAGCTGAGCGGTGCCCTTGACCGGGCCGTGTGGGTCTGTGTTGGGTCGGCCCGAGTCCGGCCCGTGCCGCCCTCCATCGGCCAGAGACCACTGCTCCCGGCGCGGTCCGGTTCAGTTCAACACTGCTGCCGCGGCGCTGAGGCCGGTCACATTCGGTCAGACCAATTCTCAGCCAATGCAAGTGCTGAATCATCTCAGTCCGAAGTCCTGAATTATGTCGAGCAGTTTGAGCGTCACAATAACTTGGCATTAGATCAGTTTGAGCTCGTGCCTCGTCACACACTACTGCCAGCACAATCGGTCGCAGTTGTAGTTAATATCACACAGGGAATACAAACCCACCGCTCGAGAAAAACAAAAATAAAAACAAAGAACATCCACGAACACCCACTGAGGTTTGATCACATATCATAGCAGTAGTGTTAACAGCTGTCAAGCCCATATGAATGTTGAGTGAGCCGAAAGCCATACCATCAGAGTATTCTGAGCCCCAATGGTGGTCCACGGCCGGCGTAAAGCCTACATATTTCACGATTCCGAGCCCCAATAGCAGTCCAAAAACGGTGAAAAGCCTAAATATTGCACGATTCTGAGTCTCAATCGCTGGTTCACAGCCGGCCGAAAATCAAAATATCTTACGATTCTGAGTCTCAATAGTCAGTATATAGCCGACAGGATCGGTCAGGCTGATGTGTCGATGAGGGAAGCCAGCCGTGTCCAGCCGTGCCGCTAATCCCGCCTGGCCCCGCCTGGCCCCGCCTGGTCCCGCCTGGTCCCGCCTGGTCCCGCCTGGTCCCGCCTGGTCCCTGCTGGTCCCCAGTGGTCCCGGCTGATCTGGTTCTGCCCCTCCCCCCACCCCCACCCACGGCCTCCGACCTCCAGTTAGATGACCAAATACCGCCTCGGTGAACACCAGCGGCCCCATACGAGCGTTTGTCCTCAACCGAGCAGCGGACTACCACGGGGCGGGGCGGGCCGTGGTCTAACCTAGCAGTTCTCCACAGCTGCAGCTCGGCGATTACGACGAGTGTTACCCTGGAGACGATAACCATCTCATCTCTCTCACAGACTTGACGGCTCCATGGAAATACAGTGTGCTCCAGTTACAACTCGGGACAATATATTAACAAAGGAAGTTAGTTTAAGATGACTTAAACTTACCCCAGGATAAGACCCAGGCCCAGACCCAGTGGTGAAATATCACGAGTCAGACGTTTGAATGCTTCCCTGAACTTGTCTGAATAATCCCGAAGCAACTTCGAGTGGCACAATAGTTCGGCATCAGACCGGTTTGAGCTCCTCACCTAGAAGCGCTCTGCGCTGGTGCCGCAGCCCGCCCCAGCGACTGAGAGCGGCCGGTGGAGGCGCGACGTGACGGCTCGCCAAGCGCTCGGGAAGCGCAAACCACCACTACCACTGCCACTGCCACTGTCCACAGCCACTGCCACTGCCACCACCGCCGCCACCGTCACCACCGCCACCACCACCACCACCAACACCACCGCCACCCGTCACCAACCACCCGCCCACAGCCACCGGCACCACCGCCCACCACCGCCACCACTGGCAGCTTGAGATCCCACGGCAGCGGGCCGGAGAATTTCTCAGACGGGAGAGCGAGCGCACCCGAGAGCTCGCGCCTATGTTCGCCTGTGTGCAACAGCCCGCCTGAGGCCCTCAGACCTGCCAGGGCTGGTACTTATCTGCGCCAGTCTCTGAAGCGGTCTGTATCTCACCCTGAGACAGGTTAGATGTCCGGGCAGTGCCGCCTCAAGGCGCGATCGGACTAGGCTCCTTGGCGTACGGACTGTAACAGCCCGCCTGAGGCCTCAAGCCCTGCCGCTGTAACAGCCCGCCATGAGGCCCTCAAGCCCCTGTCGCTTGGAACAGCCCCCCTGAGGCCGCTCAGCCCTGCCGCTGGAACAGCCCCTGAAGGCCCTCAGCCCTGGCCGCTGTAACAGCCCCGTCTGAGGCCCTCAGCCCTGCCGCTGGAACAGCCCGTCTGAGGCCCTCAGCCCCACTGCCGGCTGTAACGCCCGCCTGAGGCCCCTCAAGCCCTGCCCGGCTGTAAACAGCCCGCCTTGAGCCTCAGCCTGTCGCTGGAACAGCCCCCCGAGGCCCATCAGCCCCTGCCGCTGTAACAGCCGCCTGAGGCCCTCAGCCCCTGTTCGCTGGAACAGCCCCCCTGAAGGCCCTCAGCCACTGCCGCTGTAACAGCCGCCTGAGGCCCTCAGCCCTGCCCGCTGTAACCAGCCCGCCTGAGGCCCTCAGGCCTGTCGCTGGAAACAGCCCCCCTGAGGCCCTAGCCCTGCCGCTGAAACAGCCCCTGAGGCCCTCAGCCTGTCGCTGTAACAGCCCACCTTGAGGCCCTCAGCCCTGGTCGCTGTAACAGCCCCGCCTGAGGCCCTCAGCACTGCTGCCGCTGTAACAGCCCCCCTGGGCCCTCAGCCCCTGTCGCTGTACAGCCGCACTGAGGCCCTCAGCCCTGTCGCCTGAGAGGAGAGGAAGAGGCCCTCAGCCCTGTCGCTGTAAAGCCCACCTGAGGCCCTCAGCCCTGTCGCTGTACAGCCACCTGAGGCCCTCAGCCCAGCCCGCTGGATACAGCCCCTCCGGGTCCTCAAGCCTGCCGTCAGAAAGCCGCACCCTGAACCCAGCTCACACCTGATCTGGGCGCATGTGTGCTACTGCTGGCCGACTGGACCCCAGAATAGCACGAATAGCTGCACCGCGTGGAGACTCGGAGAGCGCAGCTGACTGGATCGGGGCGGGGCGGCGTCGATCGGACGTGACCGGAGAGCGGAGGCCTTGACAAATACCGGGGACGAACGTGTCGGCGGGCCAGCTGTCCACCTCACCTCCCCGGCTCCCTCACACACGTCCACAGCGCGGCCGCCTGCCCACTGAACCCCCGGCTGCCCCTCACACACGTCCACAGCGCGGCCACCTGCCCACTGAACCCCCGGCTGCCTCACACAACGTCCACAGCGCGGCCCCTGGCCCACTGACCCCCGGCTGCCTCAAAACGTCCACAGCGCGGACCCCTGGCCCCTGAACCCCCGGCTGCCCTCACACACGTCCACGCGGCGGCCCCCACTACTCTGAGAGGAGAGCGCGGCTCTGGAGCAGGTCGTTGTGTTTATCTACAACGGTGACCAGCGACGTAGCGACGCGGCAGTGCCAGCCGCTCTCTGTGTCTCTACGTTGGAACGTAATGCGACACTCGCGCTCGCTCACACTACGTATCCACAGCGCGGCCCCTGGCGCCGCATGAAGCCCCCGGCTGCCTCACATCTCACGTCCACAGCGCCGCCCCTGGCCACACTGAACGCCCGGCTCCCTCAAACACGTAGCTCCACAGCGGCGGCCCTGCCACTGACCCCCGGCTGCCTCACAATACGTCGCACAGCGCCGGCCCCTGCCAACTGAACCCGCCGGCTGCCTCACACACGTCCACAGCGCGGCCCCTGGCCCACTGACCCCCGCCGGAGCCGCCCGGCGGACAGGACGGTCAGGCCCGGAGCCGCCCGGCGGACAGGACGGTCAGGCTCCCCCGAAAGTGAGCGTGCACGACCCACAAACAGCGCTAATCACTTTATTCTAAGCGTACTAACTGGCCAGTCCGTGGATAATGTGGCCGATAGTCGTCGAACAATGAACGGCCGCCTAACATGGCTGGCGGCAGTCACGCAGCGGCGAACAGGGCGCTGGACAGCCGGGACACGGCAGTTGCGAGTCAGGCAGTTAACAACAGGCCGCCAGCAGTAGGCACTAGGGAGCCCACCATGCATTTCAACCGGTACAGATCTGCAGTACGGATCACCTCCCAGCCCACTGAGCCGGTGGCGTGACTGTCTATCCGCAGTGACCAGGGGAGCGGCCCTTCTCAGACACTCCTGGATTGCAGGTGACCCCGCCCCGGCGGCCCCGCTGCCCCACGCCACTCCACCCAGACGCTCCTGATAACCGTCACATGCAGCCAAACAGACCGCCGACGCGGCGCCTTCAGCCTTAAAACGATGCGTGACTTCACAGCCGCAGTGTCCACGGCTGGGGAGATATCTGGCCCGCTCGCGGCCCTTCTCTGCAGTCTGCAGTCCCCCACACCCCATCGGCAACCCCGACACCCGACAGCCCTGCGCCACTCCACCCATGCGAGCTTCATGACCCCTCAGCAGCAGCCGCGGCCTGCCAGCACCGCAGGGTCCGGCCCAGCACGACACCCGCCTCGTCCCGGACCCACTCAGTCCGTCTCCGTCCATCTGTACCGGTCCAGTGGCGTTTCTGAACACCGTCATCGTATCTCACACGCTCCAGCGGCGTCGCCCCGCCGGCCGGCCAGGCGCAGGGGCCGGATATCGGCAATAACGCACAGCAGCTGCGGGGCGCGCCATATACGTGTGGGAGGAGAGGACGCGGGGGAGGAGAAGCACGCCCACACAGGAGCGCGCTGCGCAGAAAGCTGTAGCGCAGAAAGAAAGCTGAGGTGATGTCGCACCTGATGACGGCATTACTGCGCTGCCCGTCTACAGGATCCGCCAGACACGCGAGCGTCCAGGGCGGCCAGCCACAGTTCGTGCTGACGGGGGACCCGCTGACACGAAACTGTGAACGGCAGACGGCCTCTGATACCAGTTCAACAGCCTTAGATTCGGAAGCCGGTGTACAATGGACGCTAGGTGCCACGGACGGCACGCCACAGCCGACCTGTCGTCGACGCTCCGTCCGCTGCTGATCGGTCGTCGTTGGCAGGGACTCCGCAACAGGGGGCGGGAACGGGAGGGTGGACGTGTCCCCCAAATTTGCGGACTTTACGCCTATGGGCGTTGAGTGGAAAGAATCGACTTCAGAATACCTCTGCCCAAAACAAATGTTCGGAACGTGGTGGAGCTCTTTAACGTCGGTCCCGTGACAGATGACAGATCGCTTCTGTCCGCGGCCAAGATATCCCATGACACGCAGAGTGATCATTACGGTGTTACTCATGAGTACCTACAGCAGTCTGGACAGGTGGTTATCGGCTATCGGTATGTAAATGGCGGGTTGATAACTGACAGTAGCAAAACGTGAGACATGAACATTGAACAACCGTGATAGAAGTGAACAAATATTGATGCTTCCCTCGCTCTGCTCAGGCCACTAGGCCAGCCACCTTCTTATCGACGCATAATCGACATGGCTGAGTCATAACACACATAACCAATGATGAAAAAGTGAACGGTCCATTAATGTGTCATGTGGGACATGGCATGTTGACTAATTAAACAAGTCAGCGGCTCGATAGATATCACGTCTGGGTGCTCTACAGTCTGCATGCCAAGGTTCCAAGCGTTTCAAAGCCGGCTATCTGGCATTCACCGAAAACCAATCTGATTGAACGTGACGCGAAACCGACTGTCTTTCTAATCTGCGGCTAATCTGCAGTCATAAACAATCGGACTGGCGCACGCCATGGCTGACACGAAACGCCCAGCAAAAGACAAGACACCATGGTTTTAACGAGTTTTGTGTAGCCTGGTATTGTTTCCGACGGAAGCCAGCACGAATCACGTGAAGGCCTCGTGATGCTCCACAGTTTGGTAGGAACTTCATTGCTATTCAGTCTTGGGTTCGACCATGGGTAGGCAAAATTAAATCCGATAGGGGCTCATCCCACAAAGAACAAACGGTTTTAACTAATTATCATGTGAGGGGAGCAAGTCACCATTCATTGGTCAGCCATTAATTGGCAGTGCTAGTTGGGGAATGAACGATTGCGCTGTCAAAACGGAAAATAAAGACCAGCTTCGTCTCCTTTGGGCGCGGTTCATAAGTCAAACAGGCCCACTCAAGGCCACTACGTCGGGAGGGTTCCCGGGGACCCGGGAAAGAGTCCCCGGAAGGAAGCGGTCGCGTCCTTCACACACACTGCAGTCAGAATACGCCGAGACCCGAGTCCAGGAGTCAGAGGTGACGTGTCCGAGTCCAGGAGTCAGAGGTGACGTGCTGCGGCGTCACCTAGCCGCGGCACGGCGAGACCCGAGTCAGGAGTCAGAGGTGATGTGCTGCGGCGTCACTCTCAGCCGCGGCAGGCCGAGACCGAGTCCAGGATCAGAGGTGATGTGCCTGCGGCGTCACTCTCAGCCGCGCAGGCCGAACCCGAGTCCAGGAGTCAGAAGGTGATGTGCGCGGCGTCACTCTCAGCCGCGGCAAGCCCGAGTCCAGGAGTCAGAGGTGACGTGCTGCGGCGTCACTCTCAGCCGCGGCAGGCGTCAACACTGCAGCGTGCTGACTGCTGTCTGCAGGCGCGCGGCGGAGGCGGTGTCAGAGGTCACGTGGCGGAGGTGTGAGGTCAGAGGTCACGTGACGGAGGTGTGAGGTCAGGTCCAGCCGGGCCGGGGCGGCCACTAACCCTGACACACTGCCGCGGCCAGAGACGAGATACACAGAGAGCGTGACAAACCGCGCCGAGTCACGCCAGTCACGCACACTCACGCAGACTAACATGGCGTAATGCAGGCACTTACGCAGAGTCACGCAGGGCCACGCACGAGCTGCCAACTAGTCAGGACGTTATTTATGCCAGCGCCCCAAATATTCGTCGTGGCCTTTGTGTCAGTGTTGGGTGAGGTGTCATCGCCACAAAGCATCCAATTCGACAAATGCGAGTGCAGGTTCGAACCATCATGCCCAGGTTTGGCCAATCATGCCACTCCATTCAGCCGAGATGATCGCAAAAGATAGTGTTAGGCACTTGTGCCTATGGAAGTCACTTGCTAGATGCATGTCATCGCTGACACGTCAATACGCGCTGACGATCAGAGCGTGCAGTCTACCGTCGGCTAATCATTGTTCCCGCGCATCTGTCAAAGGTTACCACTGCGAGGTAGGATAGCACGATAAGCCGAAATCCGCAAACTGCACGTGAGAAGCATCATTATGTCTTTCGTACCTCTCCGCGTAGGTATGTACAAATTGTACATCATACATCGCAATCAATGACTAGTGCGCAAGCTGTTAAGCACTACACTACAGCCGGATCAATTTGTCTGCCTTCGATTCAATTCCATCCTCCTCAATCCATGATTTCAATTCCGGCCGCACTCCTTGTCAGATGTTTACGAACACGGTCCGTCGACTTTGGATCCTGTGTGGCAGCATCAAAACAGGCTCCGGGGCGCGAGACGCTTGAGGTGCAGGGGCTGGACGCGAGATGGCAGAAAGGTTGAGACGTCCCCTCACACTCGGGAAGATCGATCGATCCCATTATCTCACTGTGGGACCCTGTGGCAGTGATTTATATGTATATGACGCTGATTGTGGCCGTGTGTGTGTGAGTCTGTCTGCTGTCAAGGCCGCTGTCGAGAGACGCTGACCAGCTGACGCCAAAGGTGAGAGGGCCTCACAGGCTGTCAGGAGAGCTGTCGGTCAGGGACTGCCAGTGTCAGGGACATGTCTGCCAGGGCAAAAGGAGGCCTGGAGGCCGCCACAGCAGTCACATCTGTATGAACCAGACTTGTGTCTGGATCCTTCGGAATTTTGTGTACCTGGATTTTGTGTCCGATATGGATCCCGGGACACAAGACACAGAAATCCGAATGTCAGCTGGATCCCGGATCCAGGCACATGTTTGGTATGAACCATGCCAAAGCTGCCGCAGTCATCAAATCTCACATGGCCGCCGCATATGCCACATCCTATAAAACTGCCACGACCGCCATATCACCCGCCGCCGATATTGCAGCCGCCACGTCGCCCCACCCGTCAGATGCGCGGCAGTCATAACCGCCGCACACGTCACATCTCCAGCCACTGTCAGATAACTGGGCCACCACCACGGTCCACGGGCGTCATATCAGCCGCAGCCTCTCACACCAGGCGGGTGGACGGTGGTCACTGGGGACCTGAACTGTGACGGCGGTGACGGCGGTGACGGCGGTGACGGCGGTGACGCGGTGGTGGCAGTGGCTGGCCGGCGCGCGGCAGGCGGCGGCGGCGGCGGCGGGGGGCGGCGGCGGCGCGGCGGCGCGGCGCGGCGGTGACGGGCGGTGACAGCGTGGTGGCGGGCGGTGACCGCCGGGGACCTACGAGGGGTGATGGCGGCGGCGGCGACAGGCAGTCTGGGAGACCAGTCATCCGCCCGACACGACACCAGAAGTCACACCGCTAATAGCTTTCCCCGCCACGGCGCGTTGATCTGTCGGTACGCCCATCATCGGCAGTCTCACACAGATGTGCCATGGAGATGGATGTCTAGCCATGCGTCCGGCGATCGTTCTCACACAGATGTGCCATGGTGATGGATGTCTAGCCATACATCTGACGATTATTGGCGCGTGTAGGCACTCTCAGTCCTTGGGAGAGATAGCTTCCGGACTCTGGAGAGATAAAAAGGCCCCCTGAAAAGATTCCAAAGAAACAATGCCAGTACCATCTGCACGTTTTCGTCCATCGTCCAAAGGGACACTTTCGTGCACTAAATAAGTATATGAATACTGCAGGTGGATCACCTAAACCTTGAATACATGAAGTTATAGCCACATATACAGAATGCGATCTATTTTATCTGTCTGCCGGTCGTGCGCCCTGTAACACTGGTTAATTTG
Source organism: Semibalanus balanoides (assembly GCA_014673585.1). Lineage (NCBI taxonomy): Eukaryota > Metazoa > Arthropoda > Thecostraca > Balanomorpha > Balanidae > Semibalanus > Semibalanus balanoides. Next base: position 37,011 of record VOPJ01000743.1, read on the forward strand.
ACGGCCACCACTCCCCAAACACGAGGCCCTGCGATTGTATCTGCCCCGCCAGCTTTGGCGGCCTGCGGGCGGCGGCGGCGGCGGCGGCGGCGGCTGACTATGGCGGCCTGCGGGCGGCTGACTACGGCTGACGGCGGGCGGCTGACTACGGCAGCCTGCGGGCGGCTGACAGTGGCGGCTGACTATGGCGGCCTGCGGGCGGCTGACGGCGGCTGACTATGGCGGCCTGCGGGCGGCTGACGGTGGCGGCGGTAGCGGTTGGCGGCGGCGGCGGCGGCGGCGGCGGAGTGGCAGCGGGTCTGACCTACTACGGCACCGCCTACCTGCTGCTTTGCCCTGCCCTTCTCCGCTGCCCCCTCATAGACGATTTAAAAGACGGCCACGGCGGTCCGATGCACCCGGCGCCGCCCACCAGTGTCCACGGAGACTGCCACTGAGCTGCAGCGGCGTCACGAGCCTCGTGATGATGATTTGGGCTTAGTTAGGGGGACCGCCACGGCTGGGTTATGTAGCACCCATCGCGTCACGAACACCAGCTGGACACTGTTCAGTGGACAGGGCAGACCGTAACCGGTCGGCTGGGTGATATCCCGCCGGGATAGAGCACCCCTCCTAGTCACAGCTCTGTATTCGACATGGGTCAAACACCTGCCGTCACAGTCAGTCCGACTGGGTCAAACACCTGCCGCCCGGGGACAGGAGGGGAGGGTAACCTGCCGCCGGGGACAAGAGGGGTAACATGGAGCCGGGGACAGGAGGGAATGGGGTAACATGCAGCCGGGGACAGGAGGGAGGGGTAACATGCAGCCGGGACAGGAGGGAGGGGTAACCTGCAGCCGGATCAGGAGGGAGGGGTAACCGCAGTCGGGAACAGGAGGGAAGGGGTACATGCAGCCGGGGACGCAGGGGAGGGTTAACATGCAGCCGGGGACGGGAGGAGGGGTAACCTGCAGGCCGGGGAGGCAGGGAGGGGTAACATGCAGCCGGGGACAGCAGGGAGGGTAACATGCAGCCGGGGACGGGAGGAAGGGGTAACCTGCAGCCGGGGAGGGGAGGAAGAGGTAACCTGCAGCCGGGGACGGCAGGGAGGGGTAACATGCCGCCCGGGGACAGCAGGGAGGGGTAACATGCAGCCGGGGACAAGAGGGAGGGGTAACATGCAGCCGGGGACGGGAGGGAGGGGTAACATGCCGCCCAGGGACAGCAGGGAGGGGTAACATGAGTCATAAAGGGTCACGCCTCTATTGCAGGTTTCCGGTCCTTTGCCGGGTTTTGACGCTCGACAATTATGGCCGGGTGTCAACAGGCATTCCAACAGCCATGTGAGCAGAGATTACCACTGCGGCGCTGGGGAAACCCCGCCCCGAAACATCCAACTGGATCGTCCCGTCGACTGTTCCACCACAATACTGCTGAGTTCGAGCCCGCAGTTAATTATCTGAAGCCCATGAGGGGATTTCCGAGCACAGCCAATCAGTCAACCGGCCGCCTCGACCCTGACCGGGACACGGGTTCCGACAGCGGAGGCGCGCCACAGTAGCCAGCGCGGCGCCCGGAGTGTGGGTCTCTGAGGACGATCGGACTGGTTTGTTTGGTGACCAAGGTCAGACAGACAGGCGGCCATCATCAGCACTGTCACGTTTCTGTCTCATGTTGGAAGAATCACCCCAAAGTTGATTCCACTGTCAGTGCTACACCGACAGATTTTCTCCGCGCCCGATGGAAGCTTTGCTGCTCAGTCTCGGGTCAGGGAAAAAGGTAAGGAGGAGCAGAGCCGGTGTCTTGGCAAGGTCTTGAATCTTGATCATCCGCAGCGACACGACAGTGTGTCATAGCCCTAATGGACATCGTGACTCGCTTCGGCAGCTGATGTTGATTTAACTACGCCCACAGCGCCACAAGAAGCGGGACGTGACGAGCCCACCGAGTGACGACCAGGGGTGGGTGGGCTCAGCGATAACTGACGAGACAAGATACTGAAATCACTTTCATTCGACATTGTCCTTGGTCACACCACCTGTTACGATTAGCTTGTAATGTTCCACTGATCAGTCGTCACAGCTTCCGATTCGCATCAGCTTCGTGAGCGACAGCTGTCTCTTCTCAACCGGCAAACTGCAATTTCTACGACAGATGTCGGTGAGTTGAGGGCAGGTGCCAGCCGTTCTCGACATTCTCCCCAAGTCGGAGGCCACCCTCCTCCCCTCCGAAGTGACCTCAGTCCCACCTCCAGCCGTTACCTCAGTCTGCCGCACACTTCCCACTTCCCGGCCCACTCCCAGCCCGCAGCCGGCGTGACCCAGCAGGTCACCTCTGCCAACACGCGCAAGGCCATGTGACCGGGTGCGGCAGTCGTTCCGCCGCCGCCGCCGCATCCTTGCAGCCAAGGATCGTCTCACGTCATTTATCCGCCCTGCGACGCGGATATATGCTAATGAGCGTCTCGGCGAAGTCTAGGGGCCCACGGAACCAGGTTAGACAAACGTGACGACGCGGGTCAGTTTGCGGACACACGCACAGTGTACGCATGACGGACGCACGGTGGACGCAGGGTGGACGCCGGACGGACGCGCGGTGGACGCAGGACGCACGCCTGGTGGCCGGCTGCCGCCCACTGGTGGCCGCGGGGTTGGCGCACGTGGCGGTCCAAGCCTGCTCAGGTCGGCAATTAGCGGCGGTACGGGGGCGTGTGTTGGCAGCTCAGGCGACGGCGGGCCCTCTGAAGGTGCGGCGGCAGCCATCCGTTACTGTCCGCACCGCGGCCGGAGCAGGACGGATGGCAGAACAGCACTGACGGATCAGCCTCGGAAGTCGGCAGCAGCCGCGGAAAATACCGGCGGAGATGGCACTCTGCCGGTCTGGATTGATCAGCGGAGATGGCTCTCAGGCGGTCTGAGTAGATCACTCAGCGATCTCACACAAATGGCTCGGACAGGCCGACTGGTAGAGTAGAGCCAGCACTCTGAAGGTATGGATAGATCAGTCAACATGCACACCTCAGACGATGGAGATGACACCACTGCCTGCCAAAACTCGCTCGATCTATCTATGTAGTGGCGGCACTCTGGATATATCTGGTCCAGATATATCCCTCGGACGCCTGCCGCCACACACCCCGGAAGCAGACCGTCTGCCTGTCAGAACAATAACGTCTACAGCGCTGCCCAGGCAGCAGTGCCGCTTATGTGCAACGCCCAGCAGCATTATAGGGTGACCACACGCGCCGCCTCGCCGCCAGCCGACGGCAGTATTGCGTGAACCTCGCCGATCCTGCCACCGATAAGCTGCCGTGGTATCCGGCGAGAGCGGGACACACCGCTCGCCGAGACCCCGGTCTACCATTCGGCGAGAGCGGGACACGCCGCTCACCGAGACCCAGGTCTACATAACCAGCTGTGCGGGTTGCACGCCGGAGAGATCGTGGCAGCGTCGCGCGTCTCGACGTGCGTCTGATCGGAGATTATCGCAGCTGATGTGGGCGGTATCTGCCGTGATCTCGCAGCCAGAAGCCGCGCGGGACAGAGCGACAGCTGAGGACGCGGTCTGACCTGCCGCAGACAATCCGCAGTGTCACGGAATACCTGCAGGCTGCAGACGGTACAGAATTGTGATCTCTGACAGGTGTCGCAGAAAATCCGCAGATACCGCTGTAATGTGCCAGCTGAGCTGCCGCAGAATATCCGCAGGCGTCGCTGTAATGCGCCATTATCTGGCTAGCCCTGTGATCATGATTCGCTTCGAATCCTCATTAGGCTCATACACGCGCACAGACTATTTATACCACCGTGAGCGGAACCGCCCACGATGGGCAATGAGAGCGAGATCCCACGACCTCTGATCAAACCACGCCACTATTACCTCCTCCAGCTGGGATCGCCACGGCCGACCCGTCTCAGCATCAGCCGCCGCCGCCTCAGCCGCCGCCGCCGCCTCAGCCGCCGCCGCCGCCGCCGCCGCCGGTCGGCCGCCGGTGGATCGTCGATGTCAGTCGTCTATCCGTCTCGAGTCAGCTGCGACGCTGCCGACGCTCCGAGAGGGCCGTCTGCCTGCCGTCGGACCTGTCTGACGTCCGGTGATCGCTCACCAGAGCCGCACACGCCGGCAGCGAGCAGCGCCTACTTTCGCCGCGGCGGCGGGTCATTTGTCAGAGGCCGATCGGAGACGAACCGACCGAGACCGACTGGTGCAGCGCCTCTGCCCGCCGCCGGCCGCCGTCTGAGGTGCTGTATCCGGGGCGTGGGTCATACGGCATAGATGATGCGGGTCAGCTGGAGACGGCCCCGTCACTCCAGCCCAGCCAGCGGTAAGCTCGGGTACTGTCGTCTGACGGTCCGATGGATCGCCAAACCACCCGGTCACTGACGCAACACTTTGTCGCATTGGACACAGCTGCTGTATGTGGCTCCGAGACGACAGCGGTGAAGTTTGTGACTAGCGTAAGATAAGCTGTTTTTCTATCCAATAATGGAGAGTGTAGGAAGAGTTTTGGTCACATGAGAGTTGGAGACTGATGGGCTCATATACATCATTATGCGCCTGCTCCAGGCAGCCACTTACTCGATTGGCACGCCATTCCGCTAGTCTCCAGCAGAAACTTAATCAGCCGGTCAGGATGAGGGTCAGGATGAGGGTCAGGATGAGGGTCAGGATGAGGGCTCGGCAGGATAGATGGGTCTCCTTGTCAGCTGAGGTAGTCTGTGTGGTGCGCCCTGTCTGCCGGCCTGTGCGTGTTCCGGCGGCCGACAGACGGACGTAGCCAGCCGAGCGGTCAGCGCGGTATCCGGTGGAGAGCCGCCGGCAGACACACAAAGGACGGCTCCGGAAGAGGCCATCAGCCGGAGGACCGTCACAGTGAAAAGCCAGCCACCGCGGCAGTCACCCAGCGGCAAGAGGGCCTCACTATGCAGCGAGGGGCCCTCCTCCAGCGGCGAGGGGTCCTCCTCCAGCAGCGAGGGCCTCCCCTCCAGTAGCGAGGGGTCCCCCTTCAGCGTTGAGAGGCCCTCCTCTAGTCTAGCGGCGAGTGGCCCTCCTCCAGCGGTGAGGGCCCTCCTCCAGCGGCGAGGGGTACTCCTCCAGCGGCAAGGGGTCCTCCTCCAACGGCGAGCCCCCCCCCCTCCAGCAGCGAGGGGAGTGCCCCCTCCCCTCCAGCGGTAAAGGAGCCCTCCTCCAGCGGGGAGGGGCCCTCCTCCAGCGGTAAGGAACCCTCCTCCAGCGGTGAGGGGTCCTCCTCCAGCAGCGAAGGAGCCCTCCTCCAGCGGTGAGGGGTCCTCCTCCAGCAGCGAGGAGCCCTCCTCCAGCAGCGAGGGCGCCCCTTCCAGCGGTGAGTGGCCCTCCTCCAGCGTGGAGGAGCCCCACTCTATGAACATTGAACAGTCTCCTGGCTGGTGTCCGCCGGCCCACCTGACGCCACCACGTTCGACCGTATCGCCACCACATGCAGCCGTATCGACTGGTAGGCGAACTAAGTGATTTTAATTTTTCCCTGTTCTCGGCGGCGCCCGCCATTAGGCGCACGCGAGCCACGTCAGCAGCGTCCTGTATGGACAGAGCGCGGGCAGCGGGGGCAGCGCGGGCAGCGGGACAGCGGGACAGCGGGGCAGCGGGGGCAGCGGGGGCAGCGGGGGCAGCGGGGGCAGCGGGGGCAGCGGGGGCCAGCGGAAGGGCAGCGGGGGCAGCGGGGGCAGCGGGGGAGCGGGGGCAAGCGGGGCAGCGGGGGGCAGCGGGGGCAGCCGGGGGCAGCGGGGCAGCGGGGGCAGCGGGGTGCAGCGGGGGCAAGCGGGGCAGCGGGGGCAGCGGGGGCAGCGGGGGCAGCGGGGGCAGCGGGGGCAGCGGGGCAGCGGGGGCAGCGGGGCAGCGGGGGCAGCGGGGGCAGCGGGGCAGCGGGGGCAGCGGGGGCAGCGGGGGCAGCGGGGGCAGCGGGGGCAGCCGGGGGCAGCGGGGGCAGCGGGGGCAGCGGGGGCAGCGGGGGCAGCCGGGGCAGCGGGCCAGCGGGGGCAAGCGCGGGCAAGCGGGGCAGCGGGGCAGCGGGGCAGCGGGGCAACGGGCAGCGGGGCAGCGCGGGCAGCGGGGGCAGCGGGGGCAGCGGGGGCAGCGGGGGCAGCGGGGGCAGCGGGGGCAGCGAGGGCAGCGGAGGCAGTGGGGCCAGTGGAGCCCGGACAGCCACCGGCTGGCCGGCCCACCCTGGTTTTGGTGGGCCTTATCGCTCCCCAGCACCGCATCCACAAACCACAGACGGTAGGTGTGTACCTGGAAACAGCCTTTTGGAAGTCCCCACGGACAGGGGCGGCGATGTCTGAACGTCAGCCTCTTGGAAGTCCCCAGGACAGGGGCGGCGATATCTGAACGTCGCCCTCGCCTCGTCCGTGGTTGGAATGCCGTGACCCAGTCGATCGGACGGAAAGGGATAATCAATTTTGCACAAGATACCGACCACTCAAACGACATTGGAAGCGAAGCGGAAACGTGTCGTCAAGGGGAGCATCGTGCCAGTTCTGTGGGATCTGACTGCCGTTTAAAATGCACTGCACTGCTCCCTAGGCTGGGTACCTGGCTGGGTACCTGGCTGGGTAACTGGGTGGCATGACACCACCGTCTGCTGCACTACGTTTGAATGGCAGCTAACTAACCTCGAACACCACTTCTTCGAAATGCCCACTGCAGTTGATATACTCTGTAGTGATATACTCGATATACTCGATCATCTCGATAGTGACCAGTGGTAGAAATAAGGTAAATAATGCCAGAGAAAGTGATAACAAGGGCCAAAGGAGGATGGACAGGGTGATAACAAACGGCGGTGAGCAGCACAGCTCTAACAAATTCGAGCTCGAACAGTTACAGTGAACATGCAGATGACAACATGACATTGTTAATCGACAATTAATCATCGCAATGTGCCTGTTCCTGTTTGCCGGTCGGTTGCCATGCAGGTTCCCCGCCGCGCGGCCCAGCTGTCACCCTGTCACCTTGTCACCCAATAGCAGGGACCAAATTCTGCTCGAAAACCCGCGCGGTCCAAGGATTGTTGACATGTTGCCGGTGGCGGCAAGCTTCTCACGGCGGAAACAGAGGGCGGGGAGTGTCTATATGTCGGGGAGTGTCGGGGAGGCGGGGAGCGATATATCGCCGCGTCCCTCTGACACGAGCTTCTCAAAATATTCAAGGCGAACAATCATAATTCACAAGGGTGACTGGCGAGGGAAAGATGGGCCTCAATCTAGTGGTAAGGTTAAAATTCAAGCACCAGCCTCCAAGCCAAACTACTTTACTATACCAGCCTCTGCCTTTACGAAAGGTGCTCGATCGTATCCAGACGGCCAACGTAACAACGAATGCTGGACATGCCAGTCGTTTCACCTTTCCCGCTGCACACCCTCCCTGGCAGACAGGGGAGGCAGCAGGGGAGGCAGCAGGGGGAGGTGGCAGGGGCTGTTGGGCCGGCGCGGCGGTGGACCGGCTGACTGCCACGCGTGGCGTCTCTCGAGCGATCGATAGTCTCGCTGGTCCGCGACGGAGGGACGCGGGGACGCAGTGCGGGCAGCACGTGTCTGCCAAACTGGCGCAATACCACTCTGCCGCCGGCGACGCCCAACCAACACCCATGGCGCACTGCGGGCTGCTGCAGGACACGGCCGCGCCGGCCAGGCCGTGAGCCATTCCCGACACGATTCGATGCAGAGTTTGACCCTCGCCTTCGTTTCTCCTCTTCGCCGTACGGGAGGGGGGCTGACACGCTGACAGGTGTTAACTTCCAAACCAAGCAGCATAGAGCAACGCGATAAGAACCAGCATGTTGCCTGTCACGTGAGAAATCTAACGGTATGCAAATTTTAGGTTTTAGGTCAACGAGTGACCTTCCAGGTCAAGTGAATGACCTAAGATCGACCACGTCCAAAAATAGCGATTTTATTCTGTCCGTCGTAATTATCAAAGTTGTGGAAATAAAATGATTTAGTTAGCGTCAAAATGTTGGTAGTTGAATCAGCTATATGACCATATAGCGATTTCTAGGTCTGGGTTAGTTACTGACCTGTTAGGTCACGGACGTCGTCACCAAAGATGATAATTGCTATGAAAGATTCGCATTAGACACATCGAATCGATCACATCCAGAATAGCGATCAGAAAACCTCAAAACTAGAAATTGATGAATGCAAATAAAAGGCATGTTCCTAGACCAGTTATGCCCCAGAAATACAGCAAATGTATTTATTTGTTCGTTTCTGGTAAAAAAGTCAAAAAAGTTATTAAAAAGTGGCATAATAGGTTTCTTACGCTTAGGGAGCCATCACACAAACAAAAATAAATATATTGTTTTGAAATTTAGTTTGGGTATTGCCCATACTCAGTTCTCTCACATATATCACACGTTTTTTAACATCTTTGAAAATTTTGATTTTGTAGTGGTTTAAAAAAGTTTTTAGGGATGAAACACAATTTTTGGAAATTCGAAATTTCCATTTTAAAGAACATGTCATTTTCTATCTTTCCCGTTTTCTGTTTGCAATTTGCTGTACAACTCTATTTTTCATGATTTTTCAAATATTTGCCGTTTTTCTACCAACATGACGTCACTAAAACGTCATTATCTCCCATACTACTAATCCAATTTAAATGCAAATTTGACAGGATACGTATAATTGTTGTAAACTCAGCTACTGCAAATTTTCAGCAAGATTTGCCGCATGTGTAGGAAGTAATTCCAGAAAAACTTCAGGGGGCCTGTCACCCCCCACACACACTCCCCTGTAAGGCGATGGCTTAACAGTCGTACCGAATACAGATACTAGAAAGAACAGGACCTATGTAAGTGCTACGATTCAAGCATGATGGTTTAGTGCTTGCTGTCTGCTGATAACGTTTTATTGCCAACAAAGAGGCCTTCACTCACTGATAGAAAAGATGTACGCAACGCATAATACGCGATGCAAAATGAAGCACGCGAGGCATTACTCCCCTGTCGGCTGCGTCGGTCCTGCTGTGCGTATCGAACAGGTAAGTGGATTTGACGTGATACTCCGTGTCAGATGAGCGGTTACAGCGTGCGAGACACCGTCAAGGCGTCAAGTGTGGTGAGGAGCCTGCAGCGCGCCGAACGCTGAACAACCAAACGGGTTTTGCAGCTCGGTTTGTTTTGGATGAAGCGCTGCGGTTCCGCGGAACCACCTCCGGACAGCGCAGGTGGTTCCGAGTCGCATTCACAGTACGAGTGGGCAGCAGACATGCGCATCCAATCCGGTTCCGAGCCGTGTCTTTATCACCGCCACAATGTGTTACCGCCTAATTTATAATGGCCGTGACATTGTAAGGACAGTATCCGAACCATACACGAACAGCCCACGTGAATAAGCAAGCTGCCTGATGCCCCAGCAAAGCACCCTCCCTCCTGGACCATCTGTGGTTACAAGTGTATTACAAAATCATTGGCGCGACGCAAATCGAGCTGCGAGAAGTATAGCCGGAATAACTATGGAAAAATGTGGATAATGAAATGAAATTGTATATTAGTTAAGAGTGGTCATCACGTTACTCCTCCGACAACTCGGCGCCTATGTGACGTCATTTGGGAGGGTAAGCGCTGTTCAATTTTCCATTTGATCGATGCTTTCCGCCAGCGATGAATGCTTGACCTGTGCCGATGTGGTCTCCACAAGCAGTCATTCGCCTATAGAACTCAGTCGGACAGCGCAAGCAACTTAGGACAGTAAAACGCCTTTTTGGGCGATGACCGAGCAGGCACGCTCTGCATTCAGTTTTTCATGATCTCCTTTCTCAAATCCGCCAAAAAGGAAAGCACGTCCTGAGCACTGCATGCTCAGGACCCGGCCCATTTGGATTGGGACGAATTTATATTTAAACATGTATTGATACGATGAAGCTTCATTCGTATAAATTAACCTCTATTTCTGGAGGGAAAAGAATAATCGAATCTGTCGTTGTTGGGTGTGCTTATCGCCCTCCCCCCTTCAGATCTCGCTGCCATAAGAGCTAGAAAACATGAAACTTGGTGTGTGACTAAGGTCGTCAATTAACTCTTATTTTGTCATTTCGGTGACCTTGGGTCATAATTTACAAGTTCAAATGACGTCATCAAAAAAATATTTTTTGTCACCAACATAGATATTTTCATGAAACCTTGCCAATTATCTCGGAAAACAAGGCAGCTAGGAGGAATCCAAGAATCACTGTTAGCGGTTTTAATTGTCTTTCACCTGTAAGGCATCAGAAATGACTCAAGGTCAATGGTTTGGGCTGTACAGGTCAACAAATTGTAAAAAAACTGATTTTCTGCAAAGTTTGTTCATTAATAACTTTTATCTAAAGAATTTTACAGCACTTATTTGGTACCATCGTGTTTCTTCGTCATTGCGGTCGAATCATATCAAGATTTGTCAAATCAAAAATTTGACCCCGGGTCAAGGTCAAGGTCAAGTCAAGGTGACGTAAGTCGGTCAAAATGCATTCAAAACGACCGCGTATTGACGAGACAAACATTTTGAGACATTTGTGAGTCTCTATGAATGTTCTGTCACGATTTATTAATAAAAAGGGTGTTTGGTGACCCTTGAATGACTTAAAAGGAAGGGTCACTGACTAAAAAAAATCATCCTTTTATCCACAGAAGGGCCTAAGATGACCTGCTACGAAATAATTGGATTGATGCAATGTATTAAAACCCTCGCTTTTTAATTTTCACCATATTACTTATATTGGAAGTTAGCATTGACCTGACATCAGGTCATCAAATATTAGATATCAGCCGGAACTTTCAACACAATTATATTATTTCGCATGTTTTCTCTCACATTATATCCGGTTTTGAAAACGTCCTGAAAATAAATAACTTGCATCATTTTGTGAAAAAAAGTTTTTAAAAAAAAAATTGGATTTCAAAATTCAAAATTTTGGCAATTTTTTGGAAAAAAAGAAAAAAATAGCCATCTGGACAAGGCAATCAATTCCCTCTACCGATGGTCCTGTTTTTGCTAACACTTTCTCTCAAATCTCCACAACTCTCCAGAGTGCTGAACAAATGCAAAGATTGGTCAAAACGGCCGAAGCACGCCCCCAAAAACTGTCCCTGGACCCCATCCTAATAATTCAATTTGGAACAAAGTACACCATTCGATGCGCACATTGAAATGTTAGGAAAGCAATGCAAGTTTTTTGAAGATTCTGAGTTGAGTACTGAATGACCCGTACGCGAAAAACCCTCAAGGGGGGCCGATTCGCCCCCCCCCGACAGTAATAGGGTTAATGCTTAAAGCAAAATTCGTTTACAATGGAAGGCTTCGCCGGCGCAAAAGTTATGCCGACAAAAACTATGAATTGTAACTTTGTACACTAAGTTAAATAATAACTTGCATATGCATATTTTTCCTAAAAGTAAACTTGAATTGATGTAGCTATCCAATGGTGAAAACTGAAAAACCAATTCCAATCTGGAGAGTGGTTGCAATGTTATCAGCTTTCGAAAAGCGTCTGTACGGCCGTGTCGGGCCAAATGTAAATTTGTCTAGTAAGTTGACGAGAAACCTCACGGTCGCTTCGCACCCACTCGGTAATGACGATAGCAATAGTATAAACAACAAGTTCACCTCAGGCAGGGAGGGTAGGAGGAAGATAGTATCGAGATAGCTCTTCGAAGCAGAAGGGCAGCGAAGCAGAAGGCAGATTTCTGCCCCAGACATCAGGTCGACGCAGCGGGCTGTACTATATACGACGTAACATTGTACGATATTTGTGGTGATTTTATCTTTTGAGAGAAAAAAAAATACGATAAAAGGGAGAAATTAAATGCGAAGCCATCTAAGGACTCACGCAATGAAAAGAACATGGAGCTTCGAAGAATGAAAGAAGCCCTCGTGAGAAACGGAGACGCGCAAACTTCGTTGCGAACTGGTTCTGTCTGGCAGCCCCGAGGAAATGACGGCGGGGCATTTTGTCCAGTATCGCCAGAATTTGTAGGTGGGGGGTGGGGGCAACAAGATTTTGTTCAGGGGGCACGTCAGTGGTAGAATATAATTTCGCTCCTCATCCATATATTGTTGACCGGGGGGCAGAGGGTAAGGTCGGGTCGTCAGATAATCTCATTTTATCTAATGATTTGTGCAGGCCGGACCATGGCCCCCGAGCCCCTCCTTGGCTCCTTGGCTACCCTTTACCAGACATAAGTGCAGATCCCAAAAACATATCCAGTAAAGAAGCTCGATACTAATTAAATTACTCTACTGAAATCTACTGAAATTACTGAGATTATAGTATCAGTTTATAAATTTCGCAGATTCACCGGGATCGGGATCACAGATATTAAACAATTGTCAAAGTATTCGTTGGAATCCCACGGGTAAAAATAGGATATTTAGTGTCGAGGGGCAAAACTCTGGACGTGGTCAATTGTCAACCCATCTTCCACTTTGTCCCGACCTCAAATCTCCTCGGATCTGTATCGATCTCAGGTCAGGGGGTCCCCAATCGGTGGTTGGGGGGGGGGGTAAGTTGCCCCGCTCCCCCCCCGTAGCGACGCCACTTATTTTGTCTACTGCAAACAGACTTATGACACAACAACAAGCGTTCGGGTAGGAGTGTACCTAACAGGAGAGAAGTTCAGGTGACAAATTCGACGTACCTGACCGCGACCCGGACGCTGGACTCGCCGTCTGCCATGTCGGAGGTTGTCGGGACCAGTCTGGAACGAGAGACACGTGTCACTGCAGTGGCGTACCCAGGATTCGCTTGGACGAAAGAGACCTGGCCGTGTCACGCAGTGGCGTGACCCAGGATTCGCTCTGGAACGAGTAGACACGTGTCACTGCATGGCGTACCCAGGATTCGCTCTGGAACGAGAGACACGTTGTCACTGCACGTGGCGTACCCAGGACTTTTCGCTCTGGAACGAGAGACACGTGTCACTGCAGTGGCGTACCCGGATCGCTCTGGAAAAGAGACACCGTGTCACTGCAGTGGGCGTACCCAGGATCGCTCTCTGGAACGAAGAGACACGTGTCACTGCAGTGGCGTACCCAGGATTCGCTCTGGAACGAGAGACACGTGTCACTGCAGTGGCGTACCCAGGATTCGCTCTGGAACGAGAGACACGTGTCACTGCAGTGGCGTACCCAGGATTCGCTTCGGGAGAAGGCAATTTTCGATCGGGGCATAAGGAACCCCCACTAAACAAAAAATTACCGGATTTTGCCCACTGTATTTTTAGAGGGGTATATTTTCAGCATTTTTCCTTTAAAAATCACAAAAAAACATTATTTTTCAGGGGAACCAAAGGGCATCCACTAAAAAACGACGTATTTGGCCAGGCTGGCCAAATACGGCGAGTTTTTGTAAGAGCACCGTGGGCACAGGCAGACGCGGATTCAGGGAGCGCTAGGGCGTGCGCCCCCCCCCCCCCATCCTGAAGCCGGATCACGACAATGGTGCCCCGTAAGGGCGCTACGGAGGGCGCATTTTTTATGTCGCCTACCGCTGACCGAAATCTGGATCCGCGCCTGGCAGCAGGCCCTATTTCGTGCACTGAGGCACTAGCCAAATGGGCCAGGTCGCAGTTGATGCTCCAAAGGCCTTGGTTGTTCTGCATCCATGAAACCCCAGATCGGCCTTCCAAGGGCCCCGGTCGACCCTCAATCAATACAAGGAATACATCTGACCTTCCAACAAGCCCCTCTTGTGTGTTAAGGGGCCCCTCCGACCTGTCCAGGGGCCCATCCAGTCTCGCTAGGAACTCATCCGGGATGTTTAAGGGCCCTTCCGACCGGCCCAGGGACCCTTTCGGTCTAGCCAGGGGTCCCTCTAACTTGCCCAATGTCCAGGGGCCAGGAGCCCCTCCGATCTGCCCGGTGACTCTTCTGGTCGGACTGCGCTGGCTGCTTTGTCGTCCTGCCGACCTGCTCAAAAGACCCTTCGACCTGCTCTGGGGCCCCTCCGTGCTGGCGAGGGGCAAATTTTGCATGTTTCAGGGGCCCTTCTTACCCGCCCAGGGACCCTTTAAATCTGATCAGAGGCCCCTTCGATTTGCATTTTGCACAGAGAACCTTTGAGCTTTCCAGGGGCCCTATGGTCTGTTCAGGGTCCCTACAGCCTGTTCAGAGGCCCTACAGCAGTGGTTCCCAGCCTCCCGACACAGTTGCCCCTTTTCAGCAGTCCGAGGAGGCCACTAACCCACCCTTCAAAATGTATACAGATTTATAAAAAAGTGTTTCCCCATTGCGTTGGTTGCACCTGTTAACACACTTCAATCGGAGCGTCGCAACTCGCAATACAAACAAGAACCGAGAGCGCACATGTAATGGTGGGCTGATTCGTGCTGTTTAGCTGCTCTGCATGCCATTTTAAACAAACAGGTTTCCTTTTCTAGCGTTAAGTACAAGGAATACGTCAAAAATATAAACGTTCTGTGCAGCTGTTATATTGTCTGAGTATGTTTTAGCGAGGGATCAAAGCTGTCTTGCGTAACATTTATGGTTCAACACACAGCATTTCATTCCCCCCCGCAGAATGGCTGTTACCCATGGGGTCATGACTCATGACAACACCGTTTGGGAACCACTACCCTACAGCCTGTGCAGGGGGGTCCGCGACAGCGGACACGAATGGCAATATGTGATTTTGGCGAAGTGCATATTGAGAGGGCCTTCTGACCAGTCGAGGGCCTCTTTGGCTTGTAAAGGGCCCTCTGACTTGCAAACAGGGCTCACACACCAAGAGGGGGCGTTCCCAACGCCTAGGGCGGAACTCTGACCGCCTGAGGGGCACTCTGCCCTCTGGTCGCCCTGAGGGGCAACTCTGGTGCGCCTGAGGGGCACTCTGGCCGCCTGAGGGGCACCTCTGGCCGCCTGAGGGGCACTCTGGCCGTCTGAGGGGGCACTCTGACCACCTGAGGGGCCTCTGACCGCCACGAGGGGGACCTGACGCCAGAGGGGGCATTCCTAACCGCTCAGAGGGGGGCACTCTGAACGCCTGAGGGGGCACCTGACCGCCTGAGGGGGCACTCTGGCCGCCTGAGGGAGAACTTTGACCGCCTGAGGGGGCACTCTGGCCGCCTGAAGGAACATTCTGACCTCAAGAACCTGAAACCTCTGAAGTGCTCTAAACACTCTAAAGACCACGATTCGCGTGGTCTTTAGAGAGGAAATACGGCCCAAAGGGCCCTATTTACAAAGGGGGCACATAAGCCAAGGGGGCACGCACAGACCTTCAGGGGAGGTAATTGCACGGACCTTCAAGGGGGGGGGGTGTAATTGCCCCTCCCCCTTGGGTACGCATATGTGTCGCTGCCACGACAATCAGTTGGTCATGATGTGAACCCTCAGTCCAGAATAAAGAGGCATGTCTCTGATTCCAGGTAGCCGTCAAATCCTTCAAAGCTGCAACCAGAGTCCGAAACTATAAATTAATGGAGTCTCAATCTCGAAGGAGACCAGACCAAGAACCAATACACGGTCCGAAGTCCCACATTTCGATTTTGAATACCTCTACTCGTTGCTCGAAGTTCGAACCATGCCGTACCGTACTTATTCATGTTTGAATTTGACTAAAAAACTAAAGGGTGTCTCATCATGGGCGTCTGAAGCGGTGAGACGCGTCCCCCCCCCCCCTCCCCCTCCTAATTGGGGCCAAGGCCCACGCGCCCCCTCAAACATTTTCAGAGTTTAACATTTCAATATGATTACGATTTACGCCTATGGGCGTTGCATGGAAATAATCGACTCCAAGTACCTCCCCCAACTTCCGGAATGTGGCGATGCCCTTGTGTCTCATCAGCTTGCTTCAATAATCGTAGCATTTCGAATTACAGTGGCGTAGGAACTCATTTGAAGTTGGGGGGGGGGGCAAAAGACATTTTGAAGTCGATTCTTCCCATGCAACGCCATAGGCGTAATGCTTAAAATCCGAAAATGTTGGGGTAGTTTGCCCCCCGCCTGCCCCCCCCCCGGCTTCCTTACGCCTATGTCGAATTACTACCAGACTTGTAATGACTCAGAGGTTGAGTCACGATCGACTCATGAGTAGATCATTGGATGAGTCATGAGTTGGAGTTCCGACTCAATTTTTAAAAGCGGGACTTGAGTCAAGAGTCGAATCGAACTCAATCTGTTAACAGAACTTGAGTCAAGAGTCGAGTCAGTCATTCGGCTGTTGAGTCAGACTTGAGTTGACTTAAAGAAAAATGTGAGTCATTACAAGTCTGTTACCTACTGTACCTAGTTCAGACCTCAGGGTTTGTAACTTACTGAAGAACAACTATAATTGGTTTGGAAAATGTGTTGCCAACATTATAATCAAAGAACTTACCACGATATACAAATTAAAAATCCTCTGTCACAATAAAGTATCACACCAGGTCAAAGAGAAATACACAAACACAGACCACCATCACGGACCAAAAGCGCGCACCACCCTGCACCGCGCTCAGTCTCAAACTGAAATGTGGAAGCATTCAAGCGTGTGTTTGTGGATAGCTGCCATATCCACTCAAGCTCAAGGTCACAGGGAGAACTTTATCAAACAATTTTTTCCTTTCCGCCATATCGGAGTTGCACACGTGCGGGACTTGCGAAGATGGCTGGGGCTATTCAGAACGGTACTAAGGGAGTGCAAATTGCTGCATTGTTTGAATCAATGGAGTATGGACCTGCACCAGAATCGGACAAAACTGCCAAGGTATCTGCGTCTGACCTCTTAACATTGGAGAAACAGTGTGAAAAGAATTAAAAAGGGGGCGTAACCCCGGTTTTCTCGCGCATAATTTGCCGCACTGTTTTTTTCTGCACATATTACTGATTGAACTGAACTATTTAATTTGTATTATAAATGCATTTTAATATTTGTTAGTTATGAAATTTGTTTGGTATTGGTGTAAGTCAGGTATTTAGATAGGTTGAGCGTACACTGTAGATGATTACTTGCTTACAGCGTCGCAGATCCAGGATTTTAGTAATGAGGGGCTTCCACATACCTATTAAAATTTGTTTCCTACAGAACACCCATCGGCTCAGGGGGGGGGGGGGGGGTTGGGAGCCCCAGGCCCCTGACCGCGCCTTGCTATAAGACAAAGACAATAAAAGAAGGTGCAACAAAGAGCCTCCAGGGCCAATACGAGGTTGCACATATCCCCCCCCCAACACCAGTCTCACCCTCCAGTCCACCTCATATTAGCTAAAACAAGTCTTATCCACGAGTACTTATGAAACTAATCCTTCTCTGTATTAGTATTGTCTAAATCTAAATTTTGAAAGGAGGCAAGTGGACACTGCAGTGCGACATCCCCCGGTAAGCTTATTCCAATGTCCTACCTACCCTTCTGTGCAAAAATGACTTGTCCAAGCCTAGTTCCTACTTTGTTTCATTACGAGTTTATGCTGATGCCTCTATATGTTTCCTACTGATTCAAACATTCCTTTAATAATCCGAATGCTGAACCATGTCAAAATTTGAATACTCAATAAGATTCTCCTCTTTAGCCTTGCTATATCTAAGTGAAAAACATACCCAATTTCTTTCATCTTTCTCATAAGGCACACTATAAAGACAATTTGCCAAATTTTTTGTTGCCTTTTCTGAACTCTTTCTAACAACCAGCAATCCTTTCTCATATGTTGGAGACCAGGCTTGCAAGCAATACTCTAGATGTGGTCTACATATGCACAATACAGTTTAGTTATTACTCTTCAACTTTTGGTAGGTAAGTTCTGTTAATAGCCCAGAATTCTAAGCGCCTTTTTTTTTTCCTAGATTCTACGACCTGATCCGATGAAGATAGTCTGTTTGTTTTACCACGACCCAAATTCTTTCCTTTTCATCTGCTCTAGTTCTGCTCCACCCACTTCAATATCCGTGTTACTGCTAAATCGTCCAGCGTGCATGATCTTACATTTGCTCAATTGAATTTCCATCTGCCCATGCTTTCAGAACACTCAACTACTTTGTTCCAGGTCTGCTTGAAAAACACACCTGATTCATGTCTTCCTCAATATCCTGACAACTTTTAGATCATCTGCAAATCCATACTTTGCTGTTAAATCTTCTCAATTGTATTCACAATATCTTAACAGCAAGGGCACAGGCTGAGCCTGTGGACTCCATGAGAACTTCCTTCCATCTGTGATTTGCACCCATTTAATATAACCCTTTGCTGGCTCCTGATGCCCACGACTCTATCCAATCAGAAATCCTTGCCCCCGATTCATGAATTTTAAGCTGCACCTAGTCTTTTATGGGGGGACTTTGGCAAAGCTTTACTGAACAAAGAAAAGATCATCTAGCGGATTACCCGAATAAAGCTCTCTGTTACAACATCCAAGAGTCAGAAGATTTAGTAAACAAGAACTGCCCTTCCTAAGCATGCTGAGTATCATTGATGAGTCTTCGTTGCTCCAAGAATTCAACAATCTTATCTTTGATGATTGATTTCAGCACTTTGCAGACTAATGAGGTCAGACTAACCGTCTGTAGTTTTTTCTCTTTCTTTTATCTCCTTTTTTATGAATAGGAAACAACATTTGCTCTTTTCCAACCAGTGGAATTTCAGTCTCTGGAGTGATTTTGACAATTTAATAGCTAATTATGAACTGACAATCTATTCAGCTTCCCTTAAACCAAAAAAAAAAAAAAAAAAAAAAAAAAAAACAAAAACTAGCAATGAATTTCATCAGGCCTTCTGCCTTGTTTGGTCTTACTTTCTTTAGATCATTCCAGAACAAGGTTCATACTTTGCTACTAGCTCTCCTATAGTGGCCTCGGTCTCTGACTGGGGCTGCAGTGCTGCAATTTGAACTCTGATCCTCGATTATGTAAAAAACAGCTTGGAAACTTATCATTTAGCATTCAACCATTTCACTGTCCTCGGTACTAACTCATCAGTTTATTTAAAAGGACTATATTTTTGGAAACTTTAACTCAACTTGTAAAAACTGAGAACTTCTTACTATCTGCATTGGCATGTCTAGCTATATAGGCTATGTAGCTGTAGATAGTGACTGCTATATTCAATGGCTATATTTTGCCTTTTTCACTCTTACTAGTGTACTTGTCATAAGTATGCTGCTTCTTTTCAAGTTTTCACTTTTATATGTTTATTGTTTTACTCACTTGCCTCTCATCATGAGCATTGGAAGCAAGGGGACAGCAGGGGACACATCCTCAACATTTTCAGATTTTAACCAAACACGCAGAAACTGCTCACAAGTTACAAGCACTGATACTATGGCATGCCAGTTATGCCTGACATCAGACATGACCTTGAGGAACAGGTTGATCATGAAGATGTGCCGCCTGGGAGGGCGGCACATCTTTGTTCTAAATTTGTTGAGTATGTGTCAAATTCTTTGCAAGTAGGGTACTGCAAGTTTCCTTGCAATCAGTTGATAACTATGTGAGTTATTCTCTTTAAAAATTAGAGGTGGCATTTCTCATCCCCTACACTAGCAAGGGTTGAATTAGGCTGAAGTATGAACATATACAATAGCTTCACAAGTTCCCAAGTTTTGGCTCATAGGGAGGTTACTTGGCCTTCTTTGCAGCACTTGCTAATTGACCATCTTGATCTCTGCTGCTTTCTTGTCTTATCAAGGATTCACATGAGTTGTTATTAACTGCCTTAAGTTTAGGGTTGGTTTTAGTTTGTGGGGTAGATTTGACTTCTCCATCCACTGCACTTATCTTGATTCTACATGCTCCTGAAGATTGGTTATAAATGTTAGGAAATATCAAGCATAATTATTTTCTTATGAAGTTTTAGGGAGTAGGAAAGGATACCTAGCAGTAGAAAAAGAGAATTTACCTTTTTATATTTCAGCCACCTACTTATTGTGTCAGGGATTCACATTTCACATGGATTTTGATCCTCTGCTTGCAAGGTTTATAGGGCCAGCCTTAGGATTGAATGGATGCTTTAATGAAACTTGTTTGCTTTAAGACAACTTTTCCTTTGTTAATACCAGCCTGGTATCGGTTATTGCCCCTACATTTGTTGTATTATAAATACAAATATTTTGTCTGAACCAGTTATTTATGATGTGTTGTATCTGTTTCATTGAGCTCTGTTGTAATAAGGGCCTCTTATGTGAATTATATCAATGATAATGCTCAAAGTATTTTAAAATATAAAACTGCTAGTCTTCTTCCAGGCATCTGTTCTTGAAATCTGGCTATCAGTTAAAAAATGGCTTTGGGGAAATGGGAAAATTTATGTGGTTTCTTACCTGGTTGAGGATTTAATTTTAAGCAAACTAGGTACTTACTGTTTTATGGAGTTCTTACTTTCTGTTGTATTATTATATGTATTTACTGTTTTAATATTTTCAGATATTTGTTATATTTGAGGAGAAAATCAAATTTATATTGTACACTTTCAAATGAACTTGTGGCTGTTTGTGGCAATGCCTAGCACAGCTGTTTTATTGGCATCATAGGGAATATTAAAAATATGAGGTTTAATGTCGGCATTATTCCCCATCTTCACTGCAGGCATGGCTGGATGACCATGGTCGGAAGCTGGGCCACTTCATCAACAACGAGTGGGTGACGCCGGAGGGTCGGAACGTGGTATGAATCACGCGCAACCCGTGACGGGCGAGGTGCCTCGCCTCCCACAGTAAGGGCACAGAGGGGAATTCACCTGGCGGTGGTGCGCCCGCACGGCGTTCCAACTCGTGGAGCAAGCTGAGCGGACATGCCCGCGCCCGGCACATCTACAGGTGGGCAGTGATAGCGTGTGGTGACTGGTGAAGACGGTGTTTCGCAGCTATGGCAAGGATGTATCACTGCTGTTTTGCCTTCGGTGTGTGTGTTGTTCATGGACATTGTTGACCGGAACCTTCCTACGTCCTGCGCTAAACTGAACTGAAAGGGCTGAGCACTTAGATAGTTCATTCAGGTTGGCATATTGTGAGGATTAAGGGTGCTTTTGGGCTTTCGATCTCAATTGTCCTTTCCTCCACGTGTCCTTTGGTCAGGTGACAGCACCTGTATTCTGACCTCTCCCCTATCCCAGTATACTCTTCTCCCGTGTCAACCGCTCCAGTGTCACTCCTAGTGTGTGCCTACTGCCTGCTGACTGATGACCCGTCTCCCTAACTCTGCCCTCAGCATCGCGCGCCACCTGCAGAAGCACGCCCGGCTGATGGCCGTGCTCGCCTCCATGGACAACGGCAAGACGATTCGGGAGACGCGCGACTGTGACGTGCCGATCGTCATCCGCCACCTGTACCACCACGCCGGCTGGGCGCAGCTAGCCGACACCGAGATGGCTAACTGGAAACCACTCGGTACGACCTGGGATCGAACCGCCGGCCAACAGATGTGTTATCAGGAGAGATGGGGGAGACTGTGATGAAGCTGATGAGTGCTACCTCTGTCAATGTTTATCGTGTAAATTGTAATTATTGCATTATTAAACTAAAAGTTCATTTCGTTTCATTTATTGGTTTCTGAGTGAGGCACTTAAACACAGGGTCAGGAGTATGTGTTGTAGTGTACCCCACTGATGGCCTGTTCTGTTTGACGCCGTGCTTCCCTCCTCAGGCGTGGTGGGCGCCATCGTGCCGTGGAACTTCCCGCTGATGCTGATGGCGTGGAAGGTGTGCCCGGCGCTGGCCATGGGTAACACGGTGGTGCTGAAGCCGGCCACCTACACCCGCCTGTCGGCGCTGCTATTCGCCGAGATCTGCGCCGAGGCCGGGTACGCTCTATATAACATGTGTACAACCTGCTGTGTCTGCCTTCGGAGGCGGCACAAAACACCAGCCAGGTGTGAGTGCTTACCTTTACTCGTCTCGCTCTGTTCTGCCCTCCGCCTACTGTAAATCGAGCACAGCTCGCCGTTTTGCTGCCGCCGTGTCCGTGTCTGGAGTGTGACGACCCCTCTGTGTCCCGTCGTCCGCCAGCCTGCCGCCCGGCGTGTTTAACGTGGTGACCGGTCCCGGCTCGATGGGGAGAAGCTGCCACCCATCCCGGACGTGGAACCAAGGTGGGCTTCACCGGCTCCACGGAGATCGGACAGCGGCTGCGCAGGGCCACCGCCGGCATGGGCAAGAAGCTCTCACTGGGTGAGTAGGGTGACCTGCAGCCGCCCGAGGACGGAGGGAGTATAGTGTGAGACGTGGCGGTGCACACTGCACTCGGTGAGCTGCGGGACAAGAGCCGCCCGCAGAGGTGCATAGCGCGATGTCGGGGAGGGGGAGGGCACAGCCGCCTCAGGATGGGTTATTGGTCTGCCCAGAGAGGTAGATAGCGGATGTGTGGGGTGGTCACAGACCGCCTCAGGAGGGGTGTGTCGGTCCGCCCACAGAGAGGTTTATGGATAGCGGGGATGTGTGGGTGGACACAGCAATTGCCTTCAGGATGGGTTATCGGTCTGCCACACGAGAGGGTAGATAGCGATGTGTTAGTAGTGTGGGGGCACAGCTGCCTCAGGATGGGCGTGTCGGTCCGCCGCGAGAGGTAGATTAGCGGGATATGTGTGGGTGGACACAGCCGCCTCAGGATGGAGTTATTGGTTACCGCCGGGGCCCCCGGAGAGAATAGATTAGCGGGATGTGTGGGTGGTCACAGGACCGCCTCAGGATGGGGTGTCGTCCGCCCAGAGAGGGTAGAAGCGGATGTGTGGGGGGACACAGCTGCCTCGGAATGGGTTATCGGATATGCCCAGAGAAGGTAGATAGCGGGATGTGTGTTGTGGACACAGCTGCCTCAGGATGGGGTTGTCGGTCTGCCCGGAGAGGTAGATAGCGGGATGTGTTGGGTGGTCACACCTGCCTCAGGACAGGGTTGTCGGTTGCGAGGAGACTGGTTCGTGTAAGGAGAGTGAGATATATGTCTGATATCCGGACGCGGTTGGGCCAACTTGCTTGATGGAGTCTCTGACTGGGTGGGCGATGTGGGTTGCCGACTGCTGTAAGATGAGCTGCGCTGTTACGTTACATTGCTCCAGGCCTTCAGCGACACATAACTGAGACAGATGGAGTTGAACCGATGTGGACTGATTGTAATGGCCTGTGGAGCTGAGGAGTCTCTGGATCGCAACATAGACCAGCAAATTGAGACGCCAAAAATATCAAAGTATTTAAGTATTTTTCAGACGGAGTGAGTGAGGCCGCGAAGCGGCCTCACTAACGTAGTCTTACAGATGGGCCAAAATCCAGACTTCAGTCCGTGCTGACTTGCTTGCTTGCTTGCTTGCTTGCTTGCTGGCTGGCTGGCTGGCTTGGACTGGCTGAGCTGGCTTGGCTGGCTGGCTGGCTGGACTGGCTGGACTGGGCTGGCTGGCTGCGCTGGCTGCTGGACTGGCTGGCTGGCTGCTGGCCTGCTGGCTGGCTGCTGGCTGTGCTGGCTGGCTGGCTGGCTGGCTGGCTGGGCTGGCTGGCTGGCTGGCTGGCTGGCTGGCTGGCGGCTGGCTAGGCCTGGCTGGCTGGCTGGCTGGCTGGCTGGCTGCTGGCTGGCTGGCTGGCTGGCTGGCTGGCGCTGGGCTGGCTGGCTGGTCGGCTGACTGCTGGCTGCGTGGGCTGGCTTGGACCTGGTGGCATGGCTGGGCTGGCTGGACTGGCTGGCTGGCTGGGTGAGCTGGCTAGGCTGGCTGGCTGCGCTGGCTGAGCTGGCTGGCAGGCTGGGACTGGCTGGCTGGCATGGACTGCTGGCTGGCATGTGCGCTGGCTGGGCTGGCTGGCTGGCTGGCTGGCTGGCATGGCTGGCTGGCTGGCTGGGCTGGGCTGGCTGCTGGCTGGCTGGCTGGCTGGCTGGCTGCTGGCTGGCTGGCTGGCTGGCTGGCTGGCTGGCATGGCTGGCTGGCTGGCTGGGCTGGCTGCTGGCTGGCTGGCTGGGCTGGCTGGCTGGGGCTGGACTGGCTTGGCAGGCTGCTGGCTGGCTGGCTGGCTGGCTGGGCTGGCTGGCTGGCTGGCTGGCTGGCTGGCTGGCTGGCTGGCTGGCTGGCTGGCTGGATGGGACTGGCTGGCTTGGCTGGCTGTCTGGCTGGCTGGGTGGGCTGCGGCTGGCTGGCTGGCGCTGGCTGGCTGGACTGGCTGGCTGAGCTGGCTGCTGGGCTGGCTGGCTGGCTGGCTGGCGGCTGGCTGGCTGGCGTGGCTGGCATGGCTGGCATGGCTGAGCTGGCTGGTGGCTGCTGGACTGGTGGCTGGCTGGCTGGCTGGCTGGCTGGGTCTGGCTGGCTCGGCTGGCTAGGCTGGCTGGCTGGCTGGCTGAGCTGAGCATGGCTGGCTGGCTGAGCGGACCTGGCTGCTGGCTGGGTTGGCTGGCTAGGCTGGCTGGTACTGGCTGGGCTGGCTGGCTGGCTGGCTGCTGGCTGGCTGGGCTGCTGACTGGCATGGCTGGCTGGCTGGACTGGACTGGCTGGGCTGGCTGGCTGGTCTGGCTGGCTGGCTGGACTGCGCTGGACTGGCTGGCTTGAGCTGGCTGGCTGAGTCTGCTGGCTGAGGCTGGGCTTGGCTGAGACTGGCTGGCTGGCTGAGCTGCATGGACTGGGGGGGGGGGGCTGGCTGGGCTGAACGGCTGGGCTGGAAGCTGAGCTGCGCTGGCTGGCTGGCTGGCTGGACTGGGGCTGAGCTGGCTGGACTGGCTGGCTGGCTGGCTGGGGCTGGCTGGGCGCTGACTGGCTGGCCTGGCTGGCTGAGCTGGCTGGCTGCTGGCTGGCTGGCTGGGCTGGCTGGACTGGCTGGCTGGCTGGTGGACTGGCATGGGGGCTTGGCTGGCTGGCTGGCTGCTGGCTGGCTTGGCTGGCTGGCTAGGCTGGCTGGCGAGGGCTGGGGACTGGCTGGGCTGGCTGGCTGGCTGGCTGGCTGGGCTGTCGCTGGCTGGCTGGCTGGCTGGCTGGCTGGCTGGCTGGCTGGCTGGCTGGCTGGCTGGCTGAGCTGCTGGCTGGGCTGGCTGGCTGGGGACATGGCTGGCTGGCTGGCTGGCATAGGCTGGCTGGCTGGGCTGGTGGCTGGCTGGCTGGGCTGCTGGCTGGCCTGGACTGGCTGGCTGGCTGGCTGGCTGGCTGGGCTGGCTGGCTGGCCTGGCTGGCTGGCTGGCTGGCTGGCTGCGCTGGCTGGCTGGCTGCTGGCTGCTGGTGGCGATGGCTGGCTGGCTGGGCTGGCTGGGCGGCTGGCTGGCCCTGGCTGGCTGGCTGGCTGGCTGGCTGCTGGCTGCTGTAGCTTGGCTAGGCTGGCTGGCTGGCTGCGGACTGGCTAGGCTGGCTGGCTGGCTGGCTGGCTGAGCTGGCTGGCTGGCTGCTGGCTGGTCTGGCTGGCTGGCTGGCTGGCTGGCTGGCTGCGCTGGCTGGCTGGGCGGCTGGGCTGGCTGGCTGGCTGGCTGGCTGGGCTGGCTGGCTGGCTGGCTGGCCTGGCTGGGCTGGCTGGCTGGCTGGACTGGCTGGCTGGCTGGCTGGGCTGCTGGCTGGCTGGCTGGCTGGCTGGCTGGCTGGCTGGACTAGGGCTGGCATGGCTGCTGCGCTGGCTTGGCTGGCTGGCTGGCTGGCTGGAGGCTGGCTGGCTGGCTGGCTGGCTGGCTGGCTGGCTGGCTAGCTGGCTGCTGACTGCTGGCGGGCTGGCTGGCTGGCGGGCTGGTCTGGGTGGCTGCTGGCTGCTGGCTGGCTGGGACTGAGCTGGCATGGCTAGGCTGGCTGGCTTGGCTTGGCTGGCTGGGCTGGCTGGGCTAGGCTGGCTGGCTGGCTGGCTGGCTGCTGGGCTGGGCTGGCTGGCTGGGCTGGCTGGCTGGCTGCGGGCTAGGCAAACTGGCTGGCTGGCCTGGCTGGCTTAGGCTGGCTAGCTGGCTGCGCTGGCTGGGCTTGGCTGCGTCTGGACTGGCTGGCTGGCTGGCTGGTGGCTAGGACGGCTAGGCTGGCTGCTGGCTGGCTTGGCTGGTGGCTTGGCTGGCTGGCTGGCTGGCTGGCTGCTGGCTGGCTGGCTGGCTGCTGGCTGGCTTGGCTGGTGGGCTGGCTGGGCTGCTGCTGGCTGGCTGGCGGCTGGCTAGGGCTGGCTTGGCTGGCTGGCTGGGCTGGGCTGGCTGGCTGGCTGGCTCGCTGGCTGGCTGGCTGGCTGGCTGGCTTGGCTGACTAGGCTGGGCTGGCTGGCTGAGCTGGCTGGCTGTAGCCTGGGCTGGCTGGCTCGCTCGCCTCGCTCGCTCGCTCGCTCGCTCCGCTCGCGCTTTCAGGGCATAACTACGGTTTCACTGCACTGATTATGCAATGCTAGTACACTGATAATTTTATCGTAAAATAACAAAACATGGATTAATAGCTAGCGTGAAAATATTTGACACAACAACCAGAAACTGTCATCATCCCTAAATAAAACACAAAAATTCAATACCAGCCGAATGATAAGCACGTGGCTTTTGACTTTCGGATTTCACCTTCCACAGGTTGAGAATCAGAAATAAAATAACCTAAATTGGCCACAGAAAGGTTGCAGAAGTGTTAGTTTTACTATTGCAACAAACAACAATGCTTTTGCCTATCAAGTATAGCCGACGAAAATGAAATAACTCGCTCCGTCTGCTTCATGCCATGCATGCTTTACTAGTAGTCAAAGTATTTAGGTATGTAACCCGCGGCGGTGCCATTGGCTCGGTGGTGTCTGCTCAAATTATGGCTGCCTGAGTGTTTGTGCTGGAATTCGCTGTTTGTACCAAAATATTATGTCTGAAAGTGGTGTCTGCTGTCTGGAGAGTGGTGTCTGCTGTCTGAGAGTGGTGTTGATTGATTGTTTATCCAACACAAAAGCAAGAAACAAACATATATGTAAAGGAAAGGTGCAAAAGCACTTAGAGCGCTTATTTCGCGGCACCATTTCCCGTATCACGTCAAACATACATGCAATCACACACAACCCCCGCAAACGCACCGACCGCAAACACACCGGTGTCTGTTGTCTGAGAGTGGTGTCTGCTGTCTGAGAGTGGTGTCTGCTGTCTGAGAGTGGTTTCTGCTGTCTGAGAGTGGTTTCTGCTGTCTGAGAGTGGTGTCTGCTGTCTGAGAGTGGTGTCTGCTGTCTGAGAGTGGTGTCTGTTGTCTGAGATGGCGTCTGCTGTCTGAGTGTGTGTGTAGTGACGGAGCCGCGACTGACACTGACGCCTGACAGTATCCGCCTCCCTCTCCGTTCTCAGAGCTGGGCGGCAAGAGTCCGGTCGTGGTGTACGAGTCAGCTGACCTCGACTCGGCCGTCGAGGGCGTGGTGGACGCCATTCTGGTGTTTACACGACCTGAGGTCGATGGTTGTACGTTATCGCGCGGTTGGTCGGGTTTCCAGCCGCAGATTCCAAATGATTACGGGCTCAGGCCAAAAAGACAGTGCCAGGAGTTCATCCAAGAGGTCTCTGCTGTAACTGTTGTATTCCGGCTGAGTTATTTTGGGCAGTCGACTTCGATTGAGAGTCAAAAATTAATGAGAACTATAAAGCATTGTAATTCACTATACATGAACATTGACCTGCACATCAATGGTTATTATCGTGCTCTGAACCGCAAAATGAACAATAAGCATATAATCTGCCTTGTCACGCCCCCACCCCGCCCTCCGCCTTTGTACGAAAAACTGGACCGGGACTGTTGACCAAAATCCCCCACTCCACACGTCACGCAAACCCCCCCACCGCGTGCCTCGAGGTGTCTGCGGCCGGCTCGAAGCTGCTGGTGCGGTCTGCGCGTCCTGTACCTTGCAGCTGTGACCAGACTGTGATCCTCTCCCCCTCCGTTCCTCAGGTGTGCTCGGCCGGCTCGAAGCTGCTGGTGCAGGAGCGCGTCTTCGAACCGATGATGGCTAAGCTGCGGGCTAGGATGCAGAAGCTGCGTCTGGGCGACTCGCTGGATAAGGCACTCGACATGGGCGCCATCGTGGACGAAAGCCAGCGTCGCAGCGTGCAGGAGTACGTCGACGACGCCAGGAAGGAGGGGGCAGAGGTAACTGGCCTGCGCGCGAGCTGGGATGGTGGGTGTCAGGTCAGGGAGACGGTCCGGGAGTGGATGGGTAACTGAGGCGCTCTGCAGCAACTAACTGCTTCCTGTTTCTATGCAGATCAAGTCTGGTATTCCTTGCATGTGAAATGCCTTGGTTTGATTTTAGTTATTACGTGAATTTGATCCGCTGTATGAATGTATGCCGTGTCCTATCACCTATGATGTATATCAACGATCAAGCATTTTTAGTTAATTAGTTGCCAAACGACCTCTATTAGTTATGTTAAGTTGCCAAATGACCCTGTCATCATGTATGTTATGATTGACGCTGCGGCGAATCATGTTTCCATTGACATGCAGTGACGCTAGCCGATGTCTAAATGTCTCTGTTCGCGATGTTCCAGCCATGTTCTACGTCCTGACGTGCCGCTCCCTCCTCCTCAGGTGTTCCAGGTGTCGGCTCCTGCCGGCTGCTTCTACCCTCCGACTCTGATCAGCGGCGTGCAGACCAGCTCGCGGGTGGTGGTGGAAGAGATTTTCGGCCCCGTCCTGGTCGCCCTGCCGTTCCGCACCGCCAAGGAGGCGCTGGCGCTCGCCAACAACACCATCTACGGCCTGGGCGCCAGCGTGTGGACCGAGAAGCTGCCGTTGGCGCTGGAGACGGCTAAGCATATCAAGGTGGGCCCGCAGCTCCAGCGGGTGTCGGTCTGATGCAATGCACTTTGGGCCGTGTTCCAAGCTGGCATTTGGCACTCGATTGACTGGTGCTCACATACTAAACACAATCTCCATTTCTATCACGATCAGCTGTTGCTGATGTCTTTAATTCGTCAGAGCTGATAAGTGATAACGGCTCAGTTCCACTTCCTACTGATTGTTAGCCGGCTTAGTGCCGCCTCCCGTCCCTCCTCCTGAACAAACTGTCTCCAGATCGGCTGTGCTAGCTCTGCTAACTCCTCTGCTAACTCCTCTGCTAACTCCTCTGCTAACTCCTCTGCTAACTCCTCTGCTAACTTCTCTGCTAACTCCTCTGCTGACTTTGACCACCACTTCTCTGTCCGCCAGGCTGGCTCGGTATGGATCAACTGCCACAACATATTCGACGCGGCCACCGGGTTCGGCGGCTACCGCCAGTCGGGCTACGGCCGCGACGGCGGCAAGGAGGGCCTCTACGAGTACGTGAAGCCGCGCTGGATGGCCGACACCAAACAGCCGGCCACCGAGCTGGACATGAAGGAGTTCGGAGCGCGCGACCAGCCCAGCCTGCCCGACATCAAGACCGGAGCGGTGAGATACGAGAGGTGGTAGGGCTAGGCAGAAATGTGTTAACTTAGCTTAATGCTGAGCCTTGGACGTGATGGAAGAAGGGACTAATTATTTGTCATATAACCACCTAATTATTTGTAATATTACCACCATCTAACATATTTGTATATGTCAGATGGTGGTTAATTCAAGCATCCTCCGAAGCGATTATTTTATCCCAATATAGACATATTATTTTGTCCACCAGCAAATCTGACCCCCTTCCCCCTCCCCGTTCTGCCGGACAGGTGGTTGGCGAGGTATCCGCCGGTGTACCGCGTGTGGACCGTACCTACAAACTGTTCTACGGCGGCGCCCAGAAGCGGCCAGACGGCAACTACAGCCGCGTGGTGCTGTCCGCCTCCGGCGCTCCGGTCGCCCAGGTGGCCGAGGCCAACCGCAAGGACGTCAGGAACGCCGTGGAGGCGGCACACAAGGGCCAGCCGGGCTGGGCCAAACGCTCCGGCCACCAGCGTGCCCAGATCCTGTTCTACCTGGCCGAGAACCTGGAGCTGAGGAGGGCCGAGTTTGCCGACACGCTGGTGACCAGTGTCGGCTGCTCGCGGGAGGAGGCTGAAAACGAGGTGAGAGTAGGTGGCGCTACTGGGCGACCCTGGAGGGTGAGAGGTGTCGCCACTGAGCGACCCTGGGGTGGGCGCTGCAGCTCCCTGTGTGTATTAGACTCAGTGGTGGGCATCGTTACTCGAAAATGTAGTTCCGTTACTTGTTACTCCGTTACTCGTTACTCCGTTACTCGTTACTCCGTTACTTGTTACTTCGTTACTCATCAAAGTAGTTCGGTTACTCGTCACTCCGTTACATTGCAACAAATTTAACGAAAGTTGCTTTAGTCTGTTAATCCGTTTCTTTAATGTAACACTCGCCAGTGCATGGGATGGATGTCATCCCCTCGTTTTTTTTTTCTCGGGAATAACTAGCATATTTATAAATCGATAGCGATGAAACGTTCTTTAAAAGTTGCAAACGTCTACTATGCATGACTCTACTATGCATGATCTATTATCTGTTTCTGAAGGTCACGTCAGACCTAACTGGCGTCTCGTAGTTTCGATGCTTGGAACTTGTGCACGTTTCTTGTATTTGTTGTTCAGACTTGAGGAACATATGAAAAGGTCAGGGTGTTAATAGATTACATTTATGATTTCCAGAGATTGTGACTGCCGATGACCTGAGATAACTGTTTGGCCTCAGGGAGTTTCTATGGTATTTTGTGATGCTTATTTCAAAATTGGCATTCATATTGCATAATAATATGTTCCACTGGGGTTATACTCTCACACAGGTCATCCGAGGTCACTGACCTCAGATGACCTCAGATGAGATTCGTTCGGTAATATATCCGTTTGTGTATGCTACCTCTATTTTCCCCGCTAGTGGTGCCCGTCCTTCTCACGCCGCCCCACTATATCAACATTAAAGTAACGGAATAACAGAGTAACGGACTTGATTATCAAGTAGCGGAAGTTACTTGGTCCGTTACCGGTTTTCAATAGTAACTAGATCGTTACTCCGTTACTGAAAAAGTAGTTCCGTTAATAACAGAGTAACGGAAGCTGCCCACCATTGGTATTAGTGTAATGCCAGTTTGAAGTACCAGCTGGGTTTCCGTGTTGATGTGCTGGGCAAGGTTGATATGTGTGGAGCGAGTGCTTCTTTCAGCGGTAATTCTGCTTCATATCCGTTGTAATGGGTGTTCCTTTCGCAGACGTTAGGCAGCTCCCGACACCTCCTTTCCCAATCCTATTAACCGTCTGTTCCCCCGCCGTCGCCAGGGGGACACCTCTATAGTCGCTGTCGGACAAATTACCCCTCTGCTGACCTCTCCCCCGCTGTCCCCAGGTGGACGCCTCCGTGTCCCGTCTGTTCCACTGGGCGGCGCTGTCGGTCAAATTAACCCTCTGCTGACCCCTCCCCCTGCCGTCCCCAGGTGGACACCTCCGTGTCCCGTCTGTTCCACTGGGCGGCGCTGTCGGATAAGTTTGGCGGCGCGGTGCAGGAGACCCAGCTATACGGCACCGTGTTGCGTCTGCACGAGCCGGTGGGCGTGGTGGCGGCGCTGGCGCCCGACACGGCACCGCTGCTCGCCGCCGTCTCACTGCTGGCGCCGCTCGTGGCGCGAGGCAACGCCGTCATCCTGGTGCCCAGCGAGAGCCGCCCTCTGCCGGCACTGGATCTCTATCAGGTGAGACCAGAGCCGCCCTCTGCGGCACTGGAATCTCTTACAGGTGAGACCAGAGCCGCCCCTCATGCCGGACTGGATCTCTATCAGGTTGAGAGGTAGATAGAGCCGGAGATAAGATTCAGAGCCAGTGTGTCAAAATACACACATGGGGTCCCCCCCCCCCCCCCCCTTTTTATTTTCTGATTTTGTTTACAATGCTCTTAAAGTAAGGATTATAAAGAATCGTGAAGAATATCCATAATCGTATAGATGCAAGATAAGTTATGAAATCGGCATTGTTTTTCTACTGTGTGAGCCTCTCATTGTCAGCGAAAAAGAGTTTAACAAAGATCAAAGACAAAGAGTAATCCAGTTTTATTGTAACCAAATGTCCGCCTGCCTGTGCAGATCCTGGAGACGTCTGACGTGCCTGCCGGCGTGGTCTCCCTGCTGACCGGCTCCCGGGACCACCTGGCGCGCCAGCTGTCCGAGCACCAGGACATCCAGAGCGTCTGGTGCCAGGCGGAGAGTGCTGCCGCCAGCCGCTTCGTCGAGCACACGTCCGCGGTGAACGTGAAGCGCACCTGGGTCGACTGGGGCCGGGGCCGAGACTGGCTGGACGCCGAGCAGGGCCAGGGCGAGGAGTTCCTCTACCAGGCCACGCAGTGCAAGAGCGTCTGGCTCACCATGGGAGATATATTCGCCAACTGAGAGCGGGCTGGAGAAGGATGGTTGGGGGAGGGAGAGGCGTGGTAAGCTGCGATATGGGTGGTTTGAGAAGAGGGTGGCGTTGATGGGACGTTATGGGAGGAATGTTACGATGGGGCAGATAAAACAGAGCGGTCAGACAGGCTCCACAGCGAAAGTAAAAGACGTGTGAACAGAATCAAACTGCGGGTAGTTCAGCGCTGCAGGGATAGAACAGACTGCCTTTTGAAGGGGAACTATAGTGTTGGGCAGGGAAACAGGTAACGTACATTGCATGGGGCTGTGCTTGCCAGTTTGGCTGCTGTTTTTTGCGGTAGCTTATTCCATAGTGCCATTCCTGCCAGAAGCATCTTTATTTTTATGTCACAGGGAAGTAGTGCCAAATGCACGAGAAAGTTCTATAGCTAACTGTATCCATAATGGGCGCAAATTGACCTTAGTTGTCGGCGCGCCGGAAAACCCCAATAAACAAACAAATAACTGTATCCATAGACATTTTGACAATAATGTGTGCAATTTGTGCGTTTGTTAACTGCCTCGTTAACGCTTGCCATTGTGTATTTTGTTTCCTCGTACACGCTTGCCAGTAAGCGCATTTTATTTACCACTTTTTTGTAAAAAGGACAATGTCATTTTTGTCGGCATCGCTAAATATTGTCTGTGACTGTGCCTCTGAAACTGAGGCAATTATGCAGTAAATCGTGAATTTGTTGTGCAATATTGGAATTTCTACAGCCTCTCAGGTTTATATGTGCAATCGTAACGGAATCAAAAATCTGATGTATCGTGTGCAATATGTGTATTTTTTATTATGGGTAAACCAATCAAATTCCATTGTTACGTGTGTAACCGTAGCATGCTTGCAAGGTAGGTGCACAATGACGTCTCCAAGGACCAATCGGGAATATCTAGGCGACTAATTCTACTCTCCTGGGTGTGATTCCACTGGTGTCGGTAGCTGCAAGCTTGTACCTCGGGGCTTATAACAATTGTTAGACATATTTTGCGTGAGCATTGTCGTTACTTATCATTGATGTCAGCCGCGCATACAGGGTAGGCATTATGTTAAGAACGATCAATACACGGCTAATGCTGATCGACTGTGTTGGAGTCTTCGTGAACTATATCAGTATTGCTTCTGTACCTACAAGCTGATAAATGTACTGTAGCAAAGAACGTAAAACAATGAAAAATGAGCATGTGCTTATTCATATAACATTCTAGTATCACTGAATCCGCTGATGTGCTTGCAAAATGAAGCAAACAATAGCATACGATGTACGCAAACGAACGCACGACACAAGACATGCGCAGAAATGCCAGAATGGCGGTCGTCGCGTTTCCCTAGCGTCACCCACGGGCCACCCGATGCCCCCGCGAACGTTGGACGCTACATCATCGCGCAATCCGACAGTACATGTGTGCACACTTATTAAACAGATAATTATAAATGTTACTCAATCACCAGCACCAGTTGCGCAAGTCGGCCCAAGCAACGGAGGAACTACACAATATTCACATACCTCGCCAGTTGTCTACACAGAACAAGAAGCGTTTGCTAACCGTGTTGTAAGTAAAGTGGCAGCCACACACAGCGACCGCTTGCCTCTTGTCCGTGCTATTGTATGAGTAATGGTCAGAGTGGTCAGTGCTTCAGTGTGGCGGCTTCTGCTAGCGTAGAGGGGCCGGCGTATCAGAATACGTGGTCCGGATCAGTGTGGCGGATTCTGCTAGAGTGGAGGGGCCGGTGTATCAGAAATCGTGGTCCGGATCAGTGTGGTTAGTGTCCCAGTGTCGTGGTGTCTAGTGTGACGGTGACAGCCTGGTGGTGTAACTATGACTGGTGTAAGTTAGTGTCAGTGGGTATAACTAATAACTATGGCCGGCTTGTTAGTGCCAGTGTGTATAACTATGGCTGGTGTAAGTTAGTGTCAGTGTGGATAACTAATAACTATGGCCGGTTTGTTAGTGCCAGTGTGTATAACTATGGCTGGTGTAAGTTAGTGTCAGTGTGTGATAACTATGTCTGGTGTAAGTTAGTGTCAGTGTGTATAACTATGTCTGGTGTAAGTTAGTGTCAGTGTGTATAACTATGTCTGGTGTAAGTTGGTGTCAGTGTGTATAACTATGGCCGGTGTCAGTGTGTATAACTATGTCTGGTGTCAGTTAGTGTCAGTGTGGCTAGTGTGCCGGTGCCGGTGTGTTCTGGGCGCTCCTGGCGCCGGGCGGGTTGGACAGGTCCACGGAGTCGCCCTCATCCTCCTCCCGGCCCTCCGTGCCGAGGTCGAGCCGCGTGGCCACCAGGCGCACCAGGTGGTGCACCGTGTCCAGCGTGCGCGTCACCTCCTTCAGCCGGCGCTTCACCTTCCCCAGCTCCTCCTGCTGCCTGCTCTCCTCATCTATCACCGCCGCCTCCAGGTGGTCTGCCGAGGTCAGAAGAAGTCACAGACCACACCAGACCACCACCGCCGCCTCCAGGTGGTCTGCCGAGGTCAGAAGAGGTCACAGACCACACCAGACCACCACCGCCGCCTCCAGGTGGTCTGCCGAGGTCAGGAGAGGTCACAGACCACTGCAACCCACCACCGCCGCCTCCAGGTGGTCTGTCGAGGTCAGAAGAGGTCACAGGCCACACCAGACC
Source organism: Semibalanus balanoides (assembly GCA_014673585.1). Lineage (NCBI taxonomy): Eukaryota > Metazoa > Arthropoda > Thecostraca > Balanomorpha > Balanidae > Semibalanus > Semibalanus balanoides. The sequence goes on from VOPJ01000743.1 coordinate 71,742, forward strand.
ACCACCGCCGCCTACAGGTGGTCTGCCGAGGTCAGAAGAGGTCACAGGCCACACCAGACCATCACCGCCGCCTCCAGGTGGTCTGCCGAGGTCAGAAGAGGTCACAGGCCACACCAGACCACCACCGCCGCCTCCAGGTGGTCTGCCGAGGTCAGAAGAGGTCACAGACCACACCAGACCATCACTGCCGCCTCTAGGTGGACTGTTAGGGTCACATACCACACCAGACCACGTTACCAATGGGTTACAAATCCACTGTCTCATCCCTCGGTCCCCGAGAACGGCAAAGCAACAGCATAAATGATAACATTGAATATTAAATTATTGAACAGGGACATGTTCAATAATTCCAATTATCCGATTGCTCGATTCGCTAATGTCTACGTGAGTGGTTCTTTCCACGAATACCAATGTTAGTTAATTGATTTAACAACGGCAGTACGTTAATCATTAAGCCTGTTCCGCTGTGTCACATTCATCATTTGTAAACGGTGATAATCATCGTCGATCAGTCCTGAAACGAATGAAAATTGAATGTAATGAAACGCGTTTGTTTTCTACGCTGGTGGAATGGAAAAGCACCGAGCAAGTTTTCTCGGAAATCTGCCTCAAACGGCATGGCATGGGATCATGAGTTGATTGAACTGACTGGAATAGGACGCGGTGTCGTCTCGTTCATCTGACCTCTGCTGGTGACTCACCGAACGTGTTGTTATGAGCGGAGCCGTGGCTGGGTGTCAGCAACTCCATCACGAAGTGGAACAGTCGCTGACAGGCGAACAGGGGACCGGAACTGGCCGATGACAGGGTCACGTTCGGGTACTCTACCATCTGAGTACGCCGCACCCGGGCCACAAAGGCGTGCGGCAGCTTCCGCTCCAGCGCCGTGTGCAGGTCAACCTGGACGGAGCACAGCAGGGTCAGCCTCAGCAAGATGACAGGCCTGATCTGGGTTCTAAGATCAGGACGACAAATCGGGTCTGGATGCAGTGAACAGTTGGGAGCAGTGACTGTTGGGACGTCCCTTAACATTGATTGAAAGTCTCCTCGCTTGCCAAGAAATCATGAAATGGAAGAACCGCACTTGGCTTCATTTTTTCGAAACAGTTCCTATGACGTGACTGCTTCAAAATAAAAGCTGAAACTGTAAGATTAGCCGAGTCCCATCACAATGAACAAAGTAACGTGGGTTGTCAATTAAATGTGCTGACCTGCATGGCGAGCCGTTTGAGAGCGGCGTTCCTGCGGACGGTCTCGATGTCTCCGACGGCGAGACCGACCAGCAGGTTCATCAGCAGGATGGGCATCATCACCATGAAGGTGATGATCAGCAGGAAGGTGGTGTTGGCGAACGGCAGGAACCGCCGGCCGAGCACACTATCGCCGACATGGAGATCAGTCAGAGGTCAGAGAGGAGACTAGAGGAAGTGTAAGAAGAGTCGCTGTCTGACATGAGGCTACTCACTGAATATTAGGGCCACAACTACGCATGTTTCATTTGCATCTGCATGTGATTCGTCTGTAGTATGAATGAGTGGGAAGTGATTTGATTATTTTTTATTCAAATGTCAGTCACTTAAAAACATATTGTTAACCCTTCTCGTCAAGGCCGGCAGATCGACTCTTATGACGATTGACGACAGGCAAATTTGCACTGGAGTAAATAAATGTCAGAAGAGTCGGAGTTTAGTCGAATAAAACGTCAGCCTCTCTTTCAGTCTGAGTCAAATACGGGTCAAAAACGTTTGTCAGTCATAGTTGAGTCGATCAAGAGAATCAGAACACGTACTAGTCGGCATGTTACGCAAGCTCGTAAATCGTAATAACTCATGTAGGTGTATTTTTAGGTAGTGTTATTTCTTATTCAGGTTGGGAAAAGTAAATGTGAGTTTACTGGTAGCAGGCCACTCAAGTCTGTCTGGTTTTCATTGACAATCATATTATCTCACTCTCCGCTGCCTTTGAGAGACGTTCGAGGCTTGTAGGCTGAAATCGGAACTGCTGAGCTATGCGGCACAGCATGCTTCAGGCGTTCGATGCTAGAGACATCTATGGGCTGTAATCGGAACTGCAGAGCCCTGCGGCACAGCATGCATCAGGCGTTCGATTTGAGAGACATCTATTGGCTGGAATAGAAACTGTGTAACTGCGGTACGGCATGCATGATGCATCAGGCATCATTCTGGCAACGCTTCTCTGGCTGCCGGTTGGAATAGCGAAATCCGAGTATTCTCTTCAACAAACGCTTCTTTTGATAAACACCTCTAGGTAAACGGCTTATTGTCTGAACATCATGAGAGTGACTCTAAATATGTGCTGGAAAACGAATCAACATGACAACCCACCATTGGCTTGGGGGCGAAAAATCACCCTTTCAGGGATTTTCACAATAACTCAAAAACGAACAGTGCTATCAACGCGAAACTTCAGGTACCTTTTCCTACAACAATTTGACGTCTTCAGTGCAACAAATAAAGAAAAAAAAGCACAAACAGAAACATTAGCTTTTTATTATATGTGTCTCACAAGTCTATGGACTGTTGACGGGCTGTTAGTTCTGACCTGGGTGTGCTGGGGCTCCCGCGGAGGGTGCCAGCGCCTGTCGTCGGGTACGGCGGTCGGCTGTATGTCCCGTTCTGCGGCTGGGCCAGCCACGGATAGACGTAGACCGTGAGGAAGTCTATCTCGCCCAGCATCATGTTAAACGTGCGTGACAGAGCGACAGGCACGCTGCTGAACTCTGGGTGGTGACCCTGAAATCACAGACCTATATGATAGTTCTGTCATATATTGCTGCGTCATTAATATTCAAATAAAATAGTCGACAGAATCAAAGTACCAAAAGATAACCACAACTTGTGTAACAATACTTAACAGTATAACGTTAAGGTATGTTACATTACATTTCATTCCGTAGACTTCAGCTACTATCACTCCAGTACCGACAGAGAAGGGGAGACATGATCCTCAATGTACATACCTGGCTCAGACTTCCACTTAGTCAAGCTCGTCATCAGATTCGATGGGCTCGATGAGCCTGAGCGAACCAGACACCAAAGTGTACCTCTAATAGACTCGGGTCTTCTAAGGTATTCTATGGTTTATGCATTTCAGAACAGAACATGCCAGCCGACATTGGACAATAACCAGCCGTCGACCGCTGCTTACCTGAGACATCAGTATATAGAAAGCCAGGCCGAACGCGATGATGAGGACGGAGAAGAACTGACCAAGACGACGCGCAGAGCAGTGTCCTATTTGAATCTCTTGACGACATCACCACGTATATGCCCACGGACTCGAAAACACTGCAACGGGCAAAATGGACGCAAGCTCGTTGATTCACAAGATAATTTGTAAAGCATACACAGACAAGAACAATCTACCACGCTCCGGAAAAAATAAGGGAGGGGCGGGGCTTTCGTAAGTCAATCAATCAATTCTTTCCTGCAACGCCATAGGCGTAATGTTAACGGTACAACAAATGTGAAAACGTCATCTCCGCCCCCCCTGGCGGAGCCCATGATAACATAATGTGTATTGTATTGCCTCCGACACACCGGTTGACACTTTATACATCAAAAATTATGCTATACAGTGTACAAGGCGCCGTAGTTGGCGATGAACGAGCGAGCACGAAGAAAATGTCTGTGAAATTCAACTCGATCGGACAAGTCGTTTCTGAGATACCAAAAAGATTGGCACGTGCGCACGTGCAAAGGCACCACACCCATGAGTTTTGGAAAAGTGTGGCTGATAGGTACCTAACCTTTCACCAAGTTTGAATACAATCGGCTCAGCTGTTTCTGAGATATAGAATAGGGGTGTGCACGTGCGCATGTGCTAAGGCACCGCACCTCTGACTTGTGGGAAAGCGGCGGCTGAAGGGTCCCTAACCAGCAACCACATATCAAATTCGAACACAATCAGCCAAGGCGTTGCGGAGTTTTTGCGACAAAACAGCCTGGGTGCAAAACCACCGCCACTCAGACGCAGCACGCCGCCACGCGTGCGAGTGGGCAGTCACCAAACACGGTCGAACCAAGGAGGTATCAAACATAGGTTAGGTTGGGATGAGGCCCACTACTTCAACAAAGGAAGACACTTGATACCATCCGGACTTTAGGTTGCAGACATGATACGCTTCTAAAAAGCGGTTCGGCCACAGGGCCGGGCCGGGTTGGGCCGGGTTGCAGGCCGGTCATATCGGATCAACTCGATTGATACTAGTAGATGTTAGGGCTAGCAACTAACATACTTGGCCCAGACGATAACGCAACGTTCACTACATCGGGCACAAGTATGCTGACCAACCATTCATGTAGACAGCAGAATATCGGCTGCCGCTCGAGGGCTCCAGTTTCACAAACCTTAACATAAAGAAATATAAAAAATCAAAACAATCATACTACGAATGGCAAATAAATTGAGCTTCCCACTCACTTCTAACGATTGCAATTGGAACCACATTTCACATTTCAGGAAACAGAACTGAGTAGTGATATTATTTTGAAATTGCAAGCATACCGTCGCTTTCGATGTCTACAATGATCAAGTCTAATAACAGATTTAAACCTCTGCACTGTAGGACGTCGATGATGTGTCCGACGCTAGGTTTGCCAAGTGGAAACACCTATTACTGTTTTCAGGAATGAAGAATTAGGGCAGAATTAATAAGAAGACTAAGAACTTGTTGCCATATTCGTTCCGAAATACTTACCATTTCTACCGAAGGCGTACATATAGATGATTGATAACAGTTTTTGAACAATAACAAAATTCCGGCAAATGCTTTAACTTCTTATCGCCAAAGCTGAACAAGCAAGATGTTCCGAGGTAGAATTATCTGACATCTAAATGCAAAATGTCGACACTATAGGCGTCTCCAGCTTACATTTATGATGAAACAATATCGCCGGGTAGGCACGGGTATCTGTCTGAAGTACGGATATTTACGCAAATAACCGATGTGTTTGCAGTTATCGATCGACTGTTGTGGACGTTGTAAAGGAGATATGAGTGGAACACCTATGCTCGCCCAGTGTTCTCGATATATGATGACCGTAGTGGTTCCGCAGCCGAAGTTCGACCAGGCTGAGCCAGACAACTTCGTGGTTTCTGAACCTCTGACGCTCTTGTGCTTTTAGAAGTGAGAAGTTACGCATTTTCCGTGATTTTTAGACACTAGATGTATTGCCAAATGGTAACTTCTAGCAAAAGGCGAAAATTATATGCCTTTGGTCAGTTATTTTGTTAGGTATATCTGCTGGTAGTTCATTTTTCCGTCAACATCTTTGGTATCTATCTAATTGGCATGGGATACGTTAAGATGTCAACCTTGACTCGGGGAGCTTTATTTTTCGGCTCACCTAATGACATAAGTCTGCCGTCCTCACGTGTCAAATCGTCTACCATCTTGATTACGGCTTGGTACATTCCGTTCAGAAATAATGTCTTGCTGACATTACGAATGCCTTTGTTATACCATAGTGACTCTTTACGTACGTTAATGTTGATATTGGTCGAACGGTACGAGTAAGTCTGAAATTTAATTAGCAATTATTTATAGAACGCCGGCATTTTTAAGCGTTTCATGTCATCAGTCCCTAAGCATGTCTGGAGCATATCAGTCAGTTTATACTTTTACTTACCAATCCTGGCTTTTAATAGCGCGGGCACCATGGTGATTCATGATGGCATGTATATGCGCATAATCCAGGCTAATTTCAGTGACTTGCAAAATAAAGCCAGAATTATAGCGTTTAGGCCCCCGTTCTGTATTTTATAACAGAGAATGCGCTGTGTCACTTTTGGTGGCCGTCCACAACGCCACAAAAGTGCATGATTTTGCTCTGCAAAGCTGCAATATTTGAGTTCAGTTTTGACGCAAGCGCAAAAGATAGAAGCTGCGGCGCAATAAGTGACTTGCACACTGTAATATGCTCTTTCAGCGTGAGAGTCTGCTGACTCCACGTTTATCACGCCATATATTGTCTTACATATAGGGTACACGTTTTGTGATACATACGTCTCAATCGCACCAAAATATATGCCAAGGGTCTTCATGGTTTTGGCCGCGCTGATTTCCCGATGGAATCTTCTCTGCGTTTATTTGTTCTAAGCCATATGACGCTACTTTTCCCATGTTTAAAGCAAGCCCAAAAACTTTCCGGAAATCATCCATGATGCTAATAAATGCTGCAGTGGAGCCCTGCACCACGGAGAAACGCAGTAATGGCATCCGTATACAGACTAAGCTTAATTTTCACCTTGGAAACCTCAGTGCCCCGTATGTTTTGGTTGGCTCTGATATTAATTGCTAAAATTTTAAGTGTTAAGTCAAACAGCAAACCACTAAGAGGTGGTCCCTGAAACGTGCCTCTGTCACAATTAAATCATGCGAATATATAGGTGGCCGTTGTTCGGTATCGCCAGATGGGCATCTCCGTTAAATACCTCAGCTTTACCCATTGCATTAGGCTCTATCCAAAGTTGTACTCCTTCAGAGCCGCTAACAAAAAGTCGTGTTCTAGGGACTCGAAAGCGGTGTGGTAATCGCAAGCTGTCTCTGGGGGGTTGCTTTTTAGCTCCCCCAGGGGAGGGGGAGCTATCGACGCCAAACTTTCAGTAGGTACCTTTCCGTGAATCATTTTTACAAATGCCAGCAAAATATATTGTTTGGGTTATAATAGCCGTTTTCACGATGGATTATTTTGCACGAAATGTTTCCAAATGTTTTAGCAGCAGCGGTTTTCTCGATGGACTAATTTGCGAGATATGCTGTAACCCTCGCCCTACGGTCCCGTAGGGCGAGGGTGTTTTTTTCTCGCAAATTAGTCCATTGTGAAAACGGCTACTACCAAAACATTTTAAAACATTTTAAAATGTTTTAAAACATTTCACGCAAAATAATCCATCGTGAAAACGGCTAATGTGTCACGTGAAAATGACGTCATAGTGACTTCACTCAGATTTTGAACCAAATTAGACCGTACATTATTTATCGGTTTTCCAATGTTCATATAAAGGTTTGGCCACGTTCCCAGCAATAATCCTGATTTTGTGCTTAAATTCCACGCGCATATTGAAACACGGGCTAAAATCCAGAGTATATTTTTTCCAGACAACCTGCATATGTTTCACGCCTCTCTAATTCCATAGTTACGGCAAAACCGTGCGTTACGAAACGATCGCTTTCGCTACTGAGTCCTTGACTTTTATCTCTGTCCTAAGTAATATGAGCTCTAGGGCGGAAAAATGCTTCCAGTGTGTGCTAGACGATTTTTTTTCATTTGTTCCCAACCATTTCCGTAGTTGTCCGTGATATTTTCCAAGTCAAATAAAAATTACCGCCCAGCTTTCTTTATTTCTAGGCGTGATCATTAGTGGACTAGTTTAACTTTGTGGTGAGCGTTTTCGTCTGATACTTGTTTTGTCTTTTACAAAAGCGGGTTATTAATAAGTGCGGTGACGCTTTGTATCTATATGAACCTGCACACAAACCTAGTATCGAAGGAAAAGACAAATGGATATTTAGGATGAATTAGGTAAAATCAAAACTTTTTTTTCAAAAATGTTTTTGCTAATAACTTTTGACCTAATACAGATAAGTCAATAATGTTTACGCCATCATGTTTGTCTCGTCAATACGTTAAGTCATACATTTTGACCAGGTTAACTTAACATTTTTGACCTCAGGTCAAGGTCAAGTGTTGACCCAAGTAGGTCATATTGCATATATTGAGACGTGTCTCGACGAGACAAACACATTGGTGCCGGATTCACTTTCTCATCTTCATGCTGTGGAGAGTTATGGAGAAAAGGTGTTTTTGACCTCGGAGGTGGCCCTGCAGTGGTCACTGAACTAACATTAAAGCTAGACTGTCAAAAATGGTCTATGATAAGATTATGTTAAAGGGAGTGTGCCTACTCTTTTGAAATGTCAAATATATTTGTATTACGGTAAGAAGCTATTGGTTTGATTATTAGTTACGATAAAAAATTCACGTCTGGAGCCCCTTTAGTTGAATTTTTACTTATATCCTGTATTGCATTTGTTTTGTTTCAAAAACTCATAAACGATCGTCACTATAAACGAGACGAAGATCTTACCTTTAATGGCGCACTAAAGACGATAAACAAACCTTTATGAGCAATGTATGGGTTTGTTTACGCTGATCGAGGATCTGTTCGGCAGCTTTTATCAGTGCTCACGAGTTGTTTTCTATTGGCCAGAGCTAACAATATATGCTAGCGTTGTTAATTTAAGAGCAACTGCTTCTAGTAGCGAAAGCTCTCTGGCGTATACTCGAAATGTAAGGACTCCCCAGTATGTGATTGGCGTCTTTGAATATCTCCAGCAACTAAAGTGAATCTGGGGAAAATGAATACATGGCTAAATTCAGCAAAAATATGTTCTACCAGACTAGTGCAACAACTTCACATGACCAATGCAAGTTAGCCACTCCCTTTAAGAAAGTTTGACTGCTATCTTGGCGTATCCTCGAAAAGGGAAGCATTGAATAGTTTCCATTGATTTATAATGGGTTGGTATTCGAATTTGACCCGACCTTGAAAGGGAGCCCGCTTTACCTTAACCATTAAAGTTGAGTTAAGATAAGCCAGTTTGCCTGCTAGGCATTGACATTATCCGTAAAAGATAAGTTTAAAACCAACCACTGAGGTCGAATAATCAAGAAATTGAGTTTGGTTTATCTACTCTGTTAACATCCCAGTCCCCAGTGTATTGGAACGGGACCCTGAGCTCGATGATCGTCGTCACCTTTTACTTGAAATGTTGATGATAGTCGACTTTGTTTTACATTTTGCATACCATTAGCCGTACATATGGCCAGTTGTGAAGGTTTTCTCAATTCCCGAAAATTCCTTCATATGACGTCATGAGCCCAAATAGTAAAACTTAAAGTTTTATGAAATTGAACACTGTTTGTGAGAAACAAATGTCATAATCGTGCTTCGGCAGCAGCTAACTCATATTTAGCACCACAAGCGGCGTACATTTTAGAACTTTTTGGAAGGTCACTTATATGCAATATCGAAGACATACGAATTTACAAGACATACGTTTGTGGGCGGCGTTTGCGGGTGGCGTTTGCGGGCGGCGGCGTTTGCGGTTGGCGTTCGCGGGCGGCGTTTGCGGTTGGCGTTTGCGGGCGGCGTTGTGCGGCGGCATTTGCGGGCGATTTGTTTGTGGGCGGAGTTGGCGGGCAACAGAAAAAAAACTTCGGTCCGGCGATGCACCAAAGCATTGCCTCGTGTATAGTTGGAGTCATGTGAACTGGTCTGGTGACCTGACCCGAGATGACCCAAGGCCAAGAATATATCAAAATGTTAGTAATTGACTCCTAACCAGCTGTGCAAAAAAAATGGTGGTGCTGCGTGACACCTTTTGTTTCGCTATCCTCGAAAAACCTTATGGGAGGAGTTTCTAAGCACCCCTCCCCTGCACCGCGCGGATTAAATGAATTGTAATATGGCAGGTTGAGTTGCAGCACCACAACAAAAGAAGTGCATCCGCTGATTCCACATGCATTTTTACATCGGGATCCGCGTGAAGATCAAGAAAACTCCAACCCAATATCCCGATGAAGTCAATTGGGGTTGACAATGCTGGATATTCAAGAAAAAACAATGTTAAAAGTACCGAGCATCTGCATCTTTACTGGAATTTGGCAGGTTAAGTACATCTGACAGAACGATAAGCTATAGCTCATCTTGTAGCCAATAATTCAATGTACCCAAATATGCGTGAAGACCAACTATCATATGGGTAAAATCACTGTCAGAAGCAATTTAGTGATATTTCATAAAAATTCACCCAATGTGACGCGGAGCGGCCGGCCCGGCCGCCCAGGCCGGCTAATCAGCGCTTCGTTCGTAAACGGCGTTTCAGAAACGTTAAATAATTTTACTTTTTCTGACCTGATGACGTTACCGGTGGCCTCTAGGTCACCAAATGATTAAAATGGTGATGGGGAAATTTCCTGGGCCTATACGAATATACCGTTGCTGTCCTTGAGTCAGCCCGCGAGTCATCTTATTGGTTCCGAATATACGAGGGGGAAACCAGTGAGTCCGTGTCGGAAACAACTCTGTGACTGCCGGGTGACTGGGCCTCGCGTCCAGACAATTTCGCAGTAATGGCATAACGTCACTGGTCTTGAGTCTTAAATTTCACCAAATGATCTCCTTTAATGAAACACAGTTTTGATGCGGTGAAGATCAGATTTGATGAATGACAGACTTTTTTTACTCTTTCGCGGATAATTCTTTCTCGCAACATTATACAGGCATGATAAAAATCGCCAGAAATACCTAAGCTTAAAATTTCCGACAATGTATCCTTCATTTAAATTGTACACACAAACACACACACACACACACACACACACACACACACACACACACACACACACACACACACACCACACACACACACCACACAACACACACACACACACCACACACACACACACACACACACACATCATTGCACAATCAGTAGGCCTCTGCTGTCACGCAGTGCCCCGTACAACATTCGCCAGCCATCGGCTCACCTTCGCAGGTATAACAGCGTGTTGAGACAGCCGAGGAACACGGCGATCTTTTCCTTTGAAAGTAGAGCAGCATGTTGAACCAAGCAAGGAACACGGTGGTCCTACCTACCTTCGTAGGTAGAGCAACATGTTGAACCAAGCTAGGAACACGGTGGTTCTACCTACCTTCGTAGGTAGAGCAGCATGTTGAACCAGGCGAGGAACACGGCGGTCCTTACCTTCGCAGGTAGAGCAGCATGTTGAACCAAGCTAGGAACACGGTGGTTCTACCTACCTTCGTAGGTAGAGCAACATGTTGAACCAGGCGAGGAACACGGCGGTCCTTACCTTCGTAGGTAGAGCAGCATGTTGAACCAGGCGAGGAACACGGTGATCCTACCTTCGTAGGTAGAGCAGCATGTTGAACCAGGCGAGGAACACGGCGGTCCTACCTTCGTAGCGTTTTAAGAGCAAGACATGTTATGAAACAGGCGAGGGATCACGGCGATTCCTACCTTCGTAGGTTAGAGAAGAAAGAAGCATGTTGAACCAGGGAGGAACACGGCGATCCTACCTTCGTAGGTAGAGCAGCATGTTGAACCAGGCGAGGAACACGGCGGTGGCGGCAGCGATAATGTGCACGTGGTGTACCACAGGGTTGAAGACGGGTGTCACGCTGAACAGAGCTGAGACGTACAGAGATAACTCCAAGTAGTTCTCGAAGTCTGCCGTATATAAGTCATCACACTGGTTAGGGGGAGCCTCAGTGAAATGTCCTGGGCTGTAAGACATGGTCCTGTTCACTGTTGTTGTCATTTGAATTTTACGACAGAGCGACAACCGTTATATGTCATCGAGACGTCAGACACAATAACAACTCAGTTCTGTCCATGCTCAAATGTTATGTGCAAAAAACAATGATTAGTTCGTGAATCGTGACAGAGGCTGGTCGTATGTATGACAGAGGCTGGTCGTATGTATGACAGAGGCTGGTCGTATGTATGACAGAGGCTGGTCGTATGTATGACAGAGACTGGTCGTATGTATGACAGAGGCTGGTCGTATGTATGACAGAGGCTGGTTGTATGTATGACAGAGGCTGGTCGTATGTATGACAGAGGCTGGTCGTATGTATGACAGAGGCTGGTCTATGTATGACAGATGGTCTTTATGTTTGGACAGAGGCTGGTCGTATTGTATGACAGAGAGGCTGTTCCGTATGTATGACAGAGGCTGGTCGTATGTATGACAGAGGCTGGTTCGCTATGTATGACAGAGGCTGGTCGTTGTATGACAGAGACTGGTTCGTATGTTATGACAGAGGCTGGTCGTATGTATGACAGGGCTGCGTCGTTATGTATGGACAGAGGCTGGTCGATTGTATGACAGAGGCTGGTCGTATGTTATGACAGAGGCTGGTCGTAGTATGACATAGGCTGGTCGTATGTATGACAGGGCTGGTATGTATGCATATGACAGAGGCTGGTCGTATGTATGACTGAGGCTGGTATGTATGTAGTGGACAGAGACTGGTCGTATGTATGGACAGAGGTGGTTCGTATGTTATGACAGAGGCTGGTCGTATGTATGACAGAGGCTGGTCGTTGTATGACAGAGGTGGTCGTATGTATGAAAGGGCTGCGTCTATGGGTATTGACCAGAGGCTGGTCGTATGTATGACAGAGGCTGGTCGTTATGTATGACAGAGGCTGGTCGTATGTATGACAGAGGCTGGTCGTATGTATGGACAGAGGCTGGTCGTATGTATTGGGACAGAGGCTGCGTCGATATGTATGACAGAGGCTTGGTCGTTATGTATGACAGGAGGCTGGTCGTATTGTTGACAGGAGGCTGGTCGTATTGTAGACAGAGGTGCGTATGTATTGTATGACAGAGGCTGGTCGTATGTATGACAAGGCTAGGGTCGTATGTATGGAACAGAGGCTGGTCGTATGTTATGACAAGAGGCTCGGTCGTATGTATGACAGAGGCTGGTCGTATGTATTGACAGAGGCTGGTCGGTATGTATGACAGAGGCTGGTCGTATTATACAGAGGCTGGTCGTATGCTATGACAGAGGCTGTCGTATGTATTGACAGAGGCTGGTATGTTATGTATGACAGAGGCTGGTCGTATGTATGACAGAGGCTTGGTCGCTATGTATGACAGAGGTGGTCGTATTGTATGACAGCAGGACTGGTCGTATGTATGACAGAGGCTGGCGTATGTATGACAGAGGCTTGTATGTATGTATGACATGAGGCTGGTCGTATGGTATGACAGAGGCTGGTCTCGTATATGTATGACAGAGACTGGTTCGTATGATATGACAGAGGGGCTGGTCGTAGTGATGACAGAGGCTGGTCGTATTTGTATGGACAGAGGCTTGTCGTATGTATGACAGGAGGCCTGGTCGTATGTATGACAGAGGCTGGTCGTATGTTATGACAGAGGCTGCGTCGCTAGTGTATGAAGAGCTGGTCGTTATGTATGACAGAGGTTGGTCGTATGTATGACAGAGGCTGGTCGTATGTATGACAGAAGGCTGGCGTATGTATGGACAGAGGCTGGTCGTATGTATGACAGAGGCTGGTCCGTATGTAATGAACAGAGGCTGGTCGTATGTACTGACAGAGGCTGGTCGTATGTATGGACAGAGGGCTGGTCGTATGTATGACAGAGGCCTGGTCGGTATGTATGACCAGGGGAAGGGGGGGGGGGCTGCGTGCGATTATGACAAGGCTGGTCAGTATGACAGAGGCTGTCGTATGCTGACAGAGGCTGGTCGTATGTGATGACAGAGACTGGTCGTATTGCATGACAGAGGCTGGTCGTATGTATTGGACAGAGGCTGGTGTATGTAGACAGAGGCTGGTCGTATGTATGACAGAGGCTGGTCGTATGTATGACAGAGGTTGGTCGTATGTATGACAGAGGTTGGTATGTATGTATGACAGAGGCTGGTCGTATGCATGACAGAGGCTGGTCGTATGTATGACAGAGGCTGGTCGTATGTATGACAGAGGCTGGTCGATATGTATGACAGAGGCTGGTCGTATGTATGACAGAGGCTGGTCGTATGACCTCAAAACGGCCATATACCTGGCACCGATGAACATTTACCAACCTACGTACCAACGACAAAGGCCCAGCCTTGATTCCACATTTGCACCATCTTCTTCACCACGTTTAGGACTCCGAAGATAATTACAGCAATCATGGTTACTTGCTCTGTTATCGACGAACTGCCCGACAGCCATTCCTGAAAGGAACACAAACGTAATGGCTGTCACAAAACGGTCATATCCAAATAATGGAGACATACGCTTTAACACGCGCCGTAGAGGGAAGGGCAAAAACCGCCCGCTCCTCCGGTTTTTCGACCATAGCAAAAAACGGCGGCGGTGAGCGCCGCTTTTTTTGCATACCTGTTCGAAAATGAACTACCCACATTATGTTGAATGCTTGGTCTCGGGTCATCTCAAGTCAGGTCACCAGACCAGGTCACGTGCTGACCTCACCTCTAAAATGTGTTTGGTCGTATGCAGACAAAGCTTTCGAACGATCGATTTCAGAGTTGCAGGATGTCATAAGGTCATAGATACCTACAATTTTGTATCTTGGATTTCTGATATCGGTAACCTAAGGTCAGGGTCAGTTTTGTGAACACTTACACTTGTTTGTCAATAACTCTCGACATAATGAAGATATAGACGTGAAAATGTTATCAATGTGTTTGTCTCGTCGAGACACGTCCTTCATTAGGCAACATGACCTACTTGGATTACCACTTGACCTTGACCTGAGGTCAAATTTCCAGGTTGTTCTCACCTGTAAAATGGAACATGATTCGAAGCGCCTTTACGAAATAAACATGATGGCGTCAAAATAACTGCTTTATCGTTATCATAGTTAGCAAGTTATTAGCAAAACGCTTCTTTGCAAAAATATCCCTTTTCACCTAAAATGACCTCTGGACTTGGAGCCTAAAATAATCACCTGAGCTCAAATTTGAGAACAATTAGGTCTATTACAAATTTAAAGAGCTTTCGATTTGTTTACGTTTGCTCCTATAGCTATCATAGTTTTCGAGATAATGCAGGTTGTTTGGTGAATATGTGCAAAATAAGAAGAAAATGTGCTGATCAACGTGATACACGTCAATTTGCATATAAATCAATATTCCGAGAGATATTTGTATGCAAAAGTTTATTATTTATAAAGCGCTTGATGTAGATACGTCATTTAGCAATAATATTGCGCATGCCTATGGAAAAGCATGTTATTTCCAAAATTAACCGTGGCTACTACAAATGGTTAAACGCTTTCCTATGACTTACTGTTCACATCAAACTCCTAAGAAATTCATGGAGATTTATGCTGTGTATTTTCAAAACACAAATCGTCATCTTAATATCCTCTAGAGCACATGTTCGAGATATACTTCGTTTCGGCTGAGGCACAGCTCTACCCTCTACCTCAAACTCACCAAGCTGCTTACGGGTACCTGCCGACGGGGATGGCCCGCACTGCAGTTCCCACGTCTGTCTTTAGTTGCTTCCTGGTCTGGAGATTCTTCTTAAACACCTATAACTCGTTTAATTACCCTCAAATCCAGATGCTGCCCTCACTGAAACACTGCCCCAGGGACGCAGGAACTATGTTCAAGTTGGGGGGGGGGGGGCAGGATTTTAGCCAGCCAACGAGTACTCAGCCTGAAATCGTGCCTTACTTCAGAATTCTGCCCGATTTGAGCTTTTGGTTGTATTACCTATTTGTGCCACTAACTTTTCCACTACATATATTTTTAGACTTAATTTGACTGACAATAGATTCGGATATGAAACTGCTATCTCTGATTTTGAATTGTATGAAAAAATAACAATTTCGTTTTGTGTCATATTTTCAGAAATTGTCAAATGTTAGAAAATGAGTATATAACAATATATCATAGAACCGTGTCGCGTGACGAAATTCGACGAAACTTGACGAGATTTGACGTGTACGGGATTTGAAGATGATAGACACCATTAAAACTGACTGACAATTATGACCTTCCAAAGACCAGAATCGACCACTTTTCACGGCATTACCATGCATATAAAATGTGTTCCTGTTTTGTATTTATACTTTGAGTTATATGAAACTAATAATGTTCTTAGGTAATTTGTCACGCTCTAGACGCAACAAATAACCAATACAATAAACATGTATTACAATGACTTCTGACCATAATCAACAGTTTGACCTCGCGTCATCTCGGATGACTTTAACCTGATGTAAGGTCATCCGTCATCTGAGTCTTAGCCTGATATCAATACAAGTCTAGGAATGATACTACAAGTGTTTGAATACATAAATCATAGGAAACCAAATTTATTGGACTGTGGTGTGGTTTAACCCCGCGCCTGGCGGTGCTTTGGCGCCACCTTCGCCGTGCCGGGGGAGAGGAACACCACTTCAAAAAAGCTCGTCAAAAAGTATTTAGAAACTATTTCGGTCATGTCTTAACAGTTCCAATGTTTGCGGTTCACCAGAGCGTCATCAAAGGTCAGATGTTTTAACTTGCAGGAACCTTGGCTCCAGAAACCCCCACAGTATCTCGTAAACTGTGGTAGCTCTGGAAACTAACGGGGAAGCAATCGAAAAGCTCTTGAAAAATGCAACCATTTAACGTTCTCAAATTATTCAGGACAATTAGGTTTAAGCTTCAGAGATCATCAAATGTCAAAAGGTCTATTTTTGCCATAATTATTTATTTTTATTCTTCTCACCAAAATAACTTGTTTTTACCAAATAAATATAAGGCAATTAATTTTGACGCTATCGTGTTGATCGTCTCGTCAAGGCGCTTTGAATGATATTCACAATGACCAGGTTAGGTCTAACTTAGAAAATTGACCTCAGGTCAAGGTCTAGTGGTAATCCCAAATAGGTCATGTTGCAAATTTGGGAGACGTGTCTCGTCGTGACACGTCTCCCAGATACCGATTTATTGACATGTACACATTGGTGCCGGTTTCGCTTTCTTCAACTAGGATTGTATCCAAGAGTTAATGACAAATACTGTTGGTGACCTCGGATGACCTCAGCTGACCCTGTAGGGTTCACTTAACAAAAATTGCACCCGGGTCTTCTTGGAATTGGCCGATGATAACATCATACCAGGAAGGAATTTGTGCTGATATCATGCACGTATCCTCAGAATCATAGGCGGCGGAATGGGGGCGGGCACCGGGGCAGATCGTGCCCCCTTGAGTTTTTAAGGGAGGCACCCATATAAAAGTATTCCCCTTAAACTTCGGTATGGCTTAGGTTCATGATTTAGGTCTAGTTATCATAATTTATGGAACACATCTTGTATAATGTCGTGAATATTTACGAGCATGATAATTCCTAGTGGAAAAACAACAAATGTTTGAAAAATCGTGAAAATCTAAGTGCTTAAAGCCAACAGAAAACGTCAAAAAAAAAAATCGTTTTTTTGTTAAAATGGCTCTCTCGGATGTTTCGGTAAACTTGGGGTTTTACCCCCCCCCCCCATTCAAACTGTGTGTTTTCGTTGAAATTGACACAATTTTGTGGGAAGATATTACAAAAATAGAGAATACATACACATACATTAGAGAATCAAATATGCATAGGAGGCAAAAATCAGCATCGTCGTTGCAAGCGCAACTGTAAGCAAGAAGTGTAAAACTCTGAAATTGCTGACGTAATTAAAGCTCCCATGTGGATTTACATCGTATATAACTAACTAAAGCCTACGGTGCTGGTGATATCGCAATCAAATTGTCTGAGTTTCACCAATTCAGTTCAACTATCCTAAAAATGGCTTAGCAGACTCAAATTTGACTACAAAGCAATTATACCTTGTTGCTCTACCTATAACTTACAAGCATTTTAATAATCCCGTCAGAGTACTTTGTGAACTGTCCACATTGATGTTATTATTTTATACGACTTTAATTAATCAGAAAACTGTTAACAGAGTATTATCGATCTCAGAGAAGTTTGGGGGGCGACGCCCCTCCCGAAAAAAAGCTGGGGGACGCTTCCCCTCTTGCCCAAACCACCCCCTTCCCCGGTTCCTGCGTCCTTGCATTGACCCAGAAACTACTTGCAAAATGCGATCGTGCCCTCAATGCTGTTTTGAAATAGCTTCTGTCGGGTAAATAGCTTCTTCGTCGAAGCTTGTATGGAAAGAGATCTAGATCATCCTTTGGATCAGTTTGGCTGTAGCAATCCGTTAAAATGCTTTTGAGCTGCCGTTAAGATTATTGATTTGGTCACAAGGCAGACTTCCACAATTTTAGTTGTATGTTTGTTTCAGTAAAATTGCATGATTTCAAATGAGTGACATCTGCTTCCTAAATCCGACACATCAGGTGCTTTTATTTCCACGCGATTAATGTGATGCTGAATTTTTCGTTGAACCTCTATATTAAAAACTAAATGTGTCAACCAAACTGCTAAAATCAACCTCAAGCAACATTGCGCCTGAACTTTTGCTTATTGACATCACGACCAATCAGAGAGCAGAATTGTAAATTACGTAAATATACTTAATTATTTAAAATCCTGATAATTCGGAGGAGTTTATATTATATTGACAATCTATACAATATTTTTAATTAATTTGCGTTCAATCAAAGGCATAAAAGCTGTGGGTTAGGTAACCTACAACTAGTTCATTGGGGGTATCTGGAGCAAAGTCCTAAATCTGGAAAATATGACCTTTGATGACTTCTCGTGATCTTCATATTGACCTGACCTAAAAAAGACTAAGCACTTTTGATAGAACTTTTCTCGAGCTATCTAACTCCGCATTCCTATTGTCGCTATGTTGCGTGGTTTTCGAAATCATAGGGGGAATCTCCTCTCCCCTCCAGGATGTGTTATCCTCAGAGACCCTCCAGGGCGCGTGTTAAAGAACGTACTAGCTTAAACGTTACAGCAATGATTGTATGCACATGTGAATACAAAGCATTAAGCGTATTATGTAAGCTGAACAGCTGCTACCTCTGAGCGCTCTTCACAGGCGTCCCCGCCTCCGCCGAGGTCGTCCCTGCTGATGAAGCCGTCCGACCGAAGCAGGACGGACAACGGCCGCACCAGCGCAGCAGGTGGACACCATGCGCCGTCACCAGCGCCACGAACACGCCGTACAGGCACGCATCGAGAGCATGTGGGCAGAAACCTGCCGTATGCCTGCCACTTCATTTCGCCAGGTACTTCTGCGTCAGGGGTGCAGCAGCAGGTCGATTCGGCTGGCGTTTAACATTGGTGCGTGCGGAGAAAAGCAGACGACTTGATCACGTGACTGCAGCTGTTTAGTGTGACACGCACTGTCATCAAGCCCTTAAGCTACCTGTGTATGATTGCTCATGCGTTTTAATTAACATGCCTACTCCTAAACGCGGTTAAAGGGAATATAGCACCTTTAACATTAGTTTTAACTGAGATTAGCCAGATTGTCGGGTGTGCTGAGAAACCCCAAATTCCGAAAATTTTCCCTCAAAGCGGGCACCTAGTTGCTGGAGTTTCAACGCAAAAAACCGTTGGTCATAGTGTGGGGTCCTATTTCAACGTCACAAAATCCCGGTTGACGTTTCGCATTACGTCATCAGTAAGTTACTCACTGTGATTGCCACCGCACTTGCTTTGTTGAACCGTCCGCCCAGTATCCAGTTGTACTTGCGTCCCCCCGCCGCCACCGACGGGTCGGGTCCAGGCGCTCGGCACACTTAGTGGTTTCACGTAATGCGTTGCCCCCACGTCACTACCTGGCGGAGCGAGCGCGGTCGACGCCAGCGCCAGTCGCGTTGTCACGCCTACCGGTGCACCCATCGTGGGTGCCGGGCACAGCAGCTGTCACTGGGCGGTGCAAAGTTTTGCCGTTTCGATGCTCCCTTGTGACATCACAAACTCGCTTTTGACAAGTTGTGTGACGTACAAGTAAAACATATTTACTTTTTTTCATAATTACAACAAATTCTGACTTTTTTCGCAAAAATGAATGCCAGGACCTTAATCAGGGCATGTCTTCTCCATCATTCTACATACTTATTCCCAAGGTGCGCCGTCACCAGCGCCACGAACACGCCGTACAGCAGCATCGAGAGCATGTGGCAGAACCTGCCGTATGCCTGCCACTTCATCGCCAGGTACTTCTGCGTCAGGGGATGCAGCAGCAGGTCGATTCGGCTGTGCTTTACCATGTGCTGCGGAGAAAAACAGACGACTTGATCACGTGACTGCAGCTGTAGTGTGACACGCACTGTCATCAAGCCCTTAAGCTACCTGTGTATGATTGCTATGCTTATTAACATGCCTACTAAACGCGGTTAAGCGTATTACCGTCCAAAAGCCGCTGACGAGCAGCATCCATATTAATGTTAAGCTTCAGTAGTTATTGAGTTATTGTCTTAAGCACTAATCACAGGGAGTGGGTGAACGGATCCACTGGCTGCAATGTGTGATCGTATGGCTGCTTACGTTGACGGCAGTGAGAGGCCGTGGTCTCCAGCGGCTGTCGCCCCGAGTTTTGCGGATGGCAGCTATCTGCCTCTCATTCGGCTCGAACAAACTCAGGTCATATGTGATCTGTAGGCAGAAAAAGGGAGACAGGATGAGGGAGAGAGAGAGAAAAAGAGAGAGAGAGATGAGAGAGAGATTCCCAAAACCAGATCCACGATCAGAGCCTGCGTAGATGACGAGAGAGCGAGCAGAGCGAGAAGAGCGAGAGGCGAGAGACGCGAGAGAGCTGGAGAGAGCGAGAAGAGCGAGAGAGCAGAGAGAGCGAGAGAGCGAGAAGAGCTGAGAGAACCGAGAGAGCGAGAGAGCGAGAGAGCGAGAGCGAGAGAGCGAGAGCGAGAGCGAGAGCGAGGGGGAGAGAGAAAAGCAAAAAGCAAGAGAACATAATAATCAGCTATTCTATTCCACAATACATGCTCCCATACTCGTTCGTCGCCAATGAACGTTAGCACCAATGCAGCCGTAAGCTGACATAAAACGGTGACGGATGGCCCTAATTGTAAGGCAGGATGATTGGTAGCTGACTGTGTTGTCTGCGCCAAATAGAATTGCGAGAATTACTGGCAGCAAAATATGATTGCAAGTCGTTAACACTGCATAGATCATTTAAATGGATGCAATCGATGAGTGTGCAATTGTCTGGCGACATGCAATACCAACGTACAATGGAATGTTCCGCACTGGTTTGTGTGGAAACGTGCACATCCATCCGCGTCAACTTTCACGACGGTCCAAATTTCGAGCATAGGGGGACAACAGCCCGCACCACCTGGGACTCATTTGTCTTCAAGCTCAGCTTACCGAGAACCTCTCGTCATTTCTCTTGCAGTTGGCGAAGATAATGTGCTTGTCCATGACGGTCTTCATAATGTTCGGCATGACGTCGATCAGCGCGGCGACGGTGTACTTGTTCTTCCCCTGAGTATCGGCGATCACAGTACTGCTGATGACAAAATCAGACGCCAATGTCAGCTGTGTATTCTCGGCATGCGCTGCAGCGTTGGATTATAATGGAGTAAGCCACCGATCACCATCGAATGATCTTATTCCAAATATGCAAAGCCATTCGTAAGAATACGTAGAAAACCCTTAAGTTCAAGTGATTTCAAATATTGCACAACTTTGAAAATATTTTGGTGAACGCGAATGTTTGAAGATAAAGTGCAGTATATACCGCGTTCGCCGGCACTGCAGTGCAGCATTCGTTACTCGTGACGAGCTTTGCCGGCCATTGGACATGCGGTGCAGCAGTCTATTACCTTGCCTGACACTGGCCGTGTGCAGGCAGTCGTTACCCTGCCGCACTGCGTGCAGCGAGTCGTTTACCTTGCCGGCACTGCGGTGATAGGCAGTCGTTTACCAATACCTTGCCCGGCAGCTGCAAGTGCGCAGTCGCTGTACCGTTGCCGCGACTCTTGCGAGTGCACGCAGTCGTTACCTGTTTGCCGCACGTGCAGTGCAGGCCAGTTCTTGTAACCCGTTGGCCCGGCACTTGCTAGTGCATGAGGCGTTTAACCTTTTGCCGACACTCTGGCAAGTGTCTAGCAGTCGTTACCCCTTATGCCCAGGAGGCACCAGCAGGTGCAGCAAGTCCGCTTTTGCCCTTGGGTCAGGGCCCGGAACACGCCATCTGCGGCAGCTGGCAACGCTGCAGACACGTCATTTACGTAGGGCTCCAGATCACTATGTGTCCCTTGCGGCAACTGGGCTAACAGATGCGCAGCTCGTTTACTGCCTTCGCCGCCGGTACTTGCCAGAGGTACCGTGCAGTGCAAAGCCAGATCGGTCTTACCTCTTGCCGAAGACTATGCTAGTTCGCGAGCGCTACTGTCTACCTGTTGCCGACCACCTGCAGTGCAGCGCATAGTCGTTACCGCGTGCTCCAGTGAGACGCGGGCATCTTGCCAAGCACTGCGGTGGCACCAGTTAGTTACCCCTAAGAGTCGGTTCTTGCGGCAGTGCTGCAGTGAAGCAGCTCGTTACCTTTGCCAGGGCACTAGCGGTGCAAGCAGTTGTTACATTGCCTTGCACTGCAGTGGAGCATTCTTTTACTCGATTGCCGGTACTGACAGCAGAATAGCAGCAGATTGATATTATGTAGACTTAGATTGGCCTGACCACTCCGCGGTGCAGCAGTCTTTACGTTGCGACACTGGCAAGTGCAGCGAGTTGTTACCCGTCTGCTCTGACACTGTTGCGGTGCGCAGTTAATCCTTCCGGCATCGCAGTGCAGCAGTCGATTACCTTGCCGGATTCACTTGCAGTATACAGCAGCGTTACCGCCTGCGTGCCGACATGCGGTGCAGCAGTTGTTACCCCTGCGCCAAAAGTTGCTCCAGGACACTGCGGTGCAATGGCACTCCTATGTAACCTTGCCTGCCAACTGCAGTGCAGCGAGTTTGTTAGCCTTGCCGCGCATGGCGTTGTGCCAGCGCAGTTGTTACCGGACAGGCATTAGAGCGTTGGACCCAGGCACTGCAGTGCAGCAGTCGTTAACGGCTCTTTGGCCGGGCACTGGCAGTCAAGCAGTCGTGTACCTAGTGGACGCGACACTGCGGTGACAAGCAGTGTGTTAGCCCTGCCAAATTGCGACACTGACAAGTGCAGCGTATGAGTTTGAACGCGTTTGCGACACACCAGTCCATTGCCGTTGACACTTGCAGTGCCACGCCCTCAGTCGTGGTACCGTGACTCGGTGCGTGACGCTGGCAGTTCCGGAGCAGTTGTTTACCTTGCCGAGCAGCTGCAGTGCAGCAAGTTTGGTGACCGAGTTTGTTTCGACACTGCGCGCGTTGCAGCAGTTGTGTACCTTGGCCTGGCACGTCAGATGCCAGCAGTCGTTACCGTTGCCCCGGCACGCAGTACAGCAGTCGTTACCTTGCCGGCACTGCAAGTGCAAGCAGTCGTTACCTTGTCGGCACTGCAGCTGGCAGCAGTCCGTTAACTTGCCCGACACTGACGGTGTGCAGCAGTCTGGTTACCTCTTGCCGGCAACTCACCAAGAGCTGGTGGCTGCAGTTGTAACCGAGCGCAGGAGAGACTTTTGCACGGCATTTTTGCAGGTACAGCAGTCCGTATACCCTCTGCCATCGAGGAACCTTTTACGCCCTTGCCGTGTCAGGCTTAGAGCAGTAACACGCAGATACGTTATCAGTCCCTCCAAACGTCTTACGCCGGAGCCACTGGCGGTGCAGCAGTGTGTTACCTTGCCTTCGTCGCTGTAGAAAGACCGCCGCAGCTCGTGGCGGTCTCTATCAGCATTTGGGTGGTTTACGAACATGCGTATGTCGATAACGCGTGTGGCCGGGACTGTGGTCGCCTACTAACGCCACCATCCCATAGCGAGAGCAGTAAGGCCAGCCCGCCGCGGTCGGTTTCCCAGGCAGCGCCAGCGTGCAGCCGCCGATGTTCATACGGAGTGAGTGAATGACAGCGTAAACGGTCAGGAGCCGCCTCTGCACCGGGAAGAATCAGATACTCTCTAGTCCTCTGATCTCTGTCTCTGTTTCTGCTCCTCTGTTCTCTGGTCTCTGTCTTCTGTTCTTCTGTCCTAATGTGCTCTGTCTCTGTGCTCTGTCTCTGTCTCTGTCTACTGTCTGTCTGTTTGTCTGTCTCTGTCTCTGTCTCTGTCTCTGTCTCTGTCTTCCGTCTCTGTCTCTTGTCTCTGTCTCTGTCTCTGTCTCTGTCTCTGTCTCTGTCTCTGTCTCTGTCTCTGTCCTGAGTCTCTGTCTCTGACTCTGTCTCTGTCTCTGTCTCTGACGTCTGCTACTCTGAGTCTCCTGTCTCTGTCTCGTCTCTGTTCTCTATCTCGTATCCTCTATCTCTATCTCTATCTCTATCTCTATCTCTATGTCTATCTCTATCTCTATCTCTATCTCTATCTCTATCTCGATCTCTATCTCTATATTTATCTCTATCTCTCCTTCTATCTCGATTTGTATGCATATATCTATCTCTATCGCTTGCTGTCACATATACTCCCTCCTCTCAACTCAACGCGCACTGTATCATCCTTCGTAATCTTAACACAACCAGTATGTATATGCAGCAACATAACTGATTGCAGGCCAGGTAAATACCGATACAATGCAGCTCGTCGTGTTTAGCGTTGGAGGTGGACCGCCTTCTCTCTCACCCCGGCTTTGTCCCTCTGGTCCAGCAGTTGACTGTGTGTTCCCAGCAGAAGACTCATGGTCTGCGTGTACCCCTGGCGGGTAGCCAGGTGCAGCGGAGTCAGACCCTCGAAGTCGCGGTTCAATAGGGCGCCCTTGCCGATCAGCAGCTGTACCACTCGCAGGTGTCCATTTTGGCTGGCAGTGTGGAGAGGCGTGCGTCCGGCCGAGTCGATGCCGTTCATGATCTGCTGACTCTTGGCTGAGCTGAGCAGGCACTCGACAGTGTTGTACCGGCCAAATCTGTCGGACAAACACACACACACACACACACACACACACACACACACACACACACACATTCATGAATGATCTGATAAGTTGCAAAATGCATCTGTCATCTGTTGCATGAGCTCATTGCTATGGCGAGAACTATTCCTGCAAACATCGCCTACGTAACGCACATAACCCACGTAATATTCCAACCACTCAGCGAATTACGCGATAAACGGTTCGGGAATGGCCTCAGCCCGGCTGTATTTCACATCGCTGTCACACCAGCCCGTATATCTACACCACGACACGGGACATATCGGCAGGCTCGGTCAACGGAATTAAGTACTGGTGCAGCATAAGCCGTCCCATCCGTCTGACGTCGGGCCGGCTGACTGACCGAGCGGCGCAGTGGAGTGGGCTCTCGTTGTGGGCGTTCTTGACGTCGGCGCACGCTCCGTGCTCTAGGAGCTCCCGCAGACAGGCGAGGTGACCGTCTCGGGCCGCGTAGTGCAGGGGAGTGCAGCCGAGACTGTCCTGACGGTTCACCATGGCCGCCAGCGACACCATGTTCTCCTGTCATACATACAGACGACACGCCGACAATACATACAGATATTACACGCGGTAGACTGTTCCTACGGTACCATGGCGCCGCCAACGGACACCACTTGGTTCCCTTCGACCTGTGTCATACATACAGACAGACACACGAAGGCTTGACGATGACAGCAGAGACTGGTCCCTGACGGACCCATGGGCTGCCAGCGCACATCCATGTTCTCTTGTGTAGAGCAGGAAAAGTGATACATTTAATGACGTATTTGCGCCGCTGAAGTTTGGGAATATTTACCGAATGTTCGGGGAAATAACACATATGCAAACAACTAACCAAAAACGACATTTTCAACCTGATCAATAATGAAAAAGGCTCTTGATGAAAAATTAAACATGAAAAGAAACCATAACAAATCCAAAATTTAATGGCTCATGAAGACGTTACAAAACTTTAAAAAAATAAATATCCCTCCCGTTGGAGCACTGGGTTAAGAGGGCTTTGTCTTATAAAATTAAGTCTTTTGCTTCCTATAATTGGCTTAGTATCAAGCATCCTCAGCAGTTTGAGTAACGAGCAGGCGAACAATGCTCAACCAGCTGAATAGCTGCCATCAGAGTAAGCGGTTAGTTATCCATCTGTATTCTTATCTTGACTCTTCACGTCTCGCTGAGTTCTCTCACTGAGGCTGAGTTTACCGTAACTCACCAGTCTGGCGTCCATCAGCTGGCTGAGTTTACCACCGCTGAGCACGATGTAGTGGACCATGTTCCTGCCGCGTTTGTCGGCCGGGTCCAGAGAGGCACCCAGGGTCAGGAGCGTGCCGACAGCACTCCAGGAGGAGCGTGACGCCGCCAGCAGGAGCGGGGTCCTCTCCTCTGAGTCCAGCACCGATAGATCTGCCCCCTGCCGGCAGGTAAGGCGTCAGGTCAGAGGTGGTCAGCCGTCAGGTCAGAGGTGGTCAGCCGTCAGGTCAGGCCAGGGGTATTTTTGATTTATCAGGGAAGGCCAAGCCAGCAGACTTGTCCGATATCTTGAAACAGTTGGCCCAGATCAGGGGATGTTGTGTTTTAATTTTAAATGATAATTTTCATAAGCATATCAGCTGTCTTCAAAAACGCGTTATTAAAAGGAAATCATCACCTTGTGATTTTAAACAACAATTTATTAAGTTTCCGTTATGGTATAACAATTATTTAATTCAAATTTAAGAATTAAATACAATTATTCCCAAATTCAAAGTTGTAAGTTTGGAAAAACTTAAAAGGAAGTACTTAGGGAGCTTCATGAAGGTCACTGACAACGTTACCCATCCCTACCTGTGATGTAATTTTCCCAAAATTTTATGACCAATACCAATCCAATACCAAACAGGAAGCATTTTGGTTGACCGAATACCGACCGATTTGGGTTGAAGCCAGAAATGTCCCAAATTTGACCGATTTTGACATTGGCATTAATTCAAATTCAAGAATTAAATACAATTATTACATATTACATCGCTTGATTTTGAAATTGTATGTGGTGGTTGTGTAACTATATGTAATATGTATATGGTATAATGCATACAATACTTATTTTTAAGAACCTCACCCTTTTGAGCTATATTTTCTATCTTGATATAATAATGATGCCTTCTATATAGTATTTATATTAATTAATTGAATTAAAGCAAATTAAGCATCAATTTGCTGGATAGAAATTAGAATGCGTAAAAATGTGACACAAAAGTGAATTGTTTAAGATTAGGCTGACTAAAAAGTGTTCAAAAAGTGTTAGCCTGACCGACCGATTACCAAATCGGTCACACAATTTTTTCGGTTACAATTTTTTTTTGTTACTTTTAGCGCCACTATTTCCTACGTCCTGTATAGTAAGCAAGTCATAGGGCCAGAAATGAAGCAAGTGCGCCAAGACGCGTGACAAGTGACAACGTCCCTGATAAGTCAATGAACAAAAAATCGCCGACGCTAAATAGGACGTCTTGAGTGGCCAAGTTGAGCTTCAATTTCATTGCAGTTTTGTACTATTTGTCGAGTTTTGGTGAAATGTATTTTTTGCCATGATGATATAAACCGTAATGTTGTATACAGCCAGATACAAAGTTATACAAAACTTGGAATGCTGAAAATGTATGAAACAATTTCAAAACCAGTACAAATAGGCCGCCATAGGGGCCAAAGTGAACTGTTAATTTAGTTTCCTTGTTTATTCAATGTCTGTCAAATGTATAGGATCGACGGTCATATAATCAAAACAAGCAGTATCAAAAATATATGTTCCACTCCATTGCGTAAGAAACGGTGTTCGCCATTGATCGGGTGCACCCATGGGTGACCAGTGCCCACTGTATTCTTCCGATTGCCTGGGTAGGGTATGAATTTTTTAAACACTACGTTTTTCATGATGCTCGGGAGGCGGGACATGGATACAGAGGAGTTCATATTCGTTATGTTGCGCTGGGGTAAGCTCAGTTTTGTTTTACTTAGTAACCGAGTATGCTTAGACCCGAGGTCAATATGTTAAAAGTGCTATATTTTACACTTAAACAATACACTTTGGCATTATAATGAAGAAAAGAAATCATCGGACTCAGTAATTAAATGTTGCAAGATTAAGAAATGCATAAGATCTATGTCCAGTAACCAAAGTCTATGTAATCCTCAATATGACAATGTTGACCGAAAAGTGTTTGATGAGTCCAAGAGTCTGAAAATTGTTTGTTACATCCTATACATGGCAATAAATAACGTTTTTCTTCCTTTTATGTCAACAATTAACATCACATTATTTATGTTTCAAATATAATGTATTATGATTGGAAATTTTATGAAAATAATTACATGCTTAATCTGAATGGGCCGGACCGGGCATGGACCTCAATATTATGAATTGGACTATGCCTGGTCTGGACCTGGGCTGGTGTTCATGGGCCTGGGCTGAGCTGGGCTGTGGGTTGGTGCACCCATCATCATAACGAACTATGGTAAGAAAACAAGACGTGAAAAGCCTGCAGTTTGATGAGATCCAAAAGTACTTGCAAGCAGCTTGCAAGTACCGGTCATTTAAAGTGTTGAACGCTTATCAACTTAAGCTTAAAATTTATTTCGATAGGAGCGCTTTTATTCAAAATGTGGCAAATTTACATTATATTTTTGTCTTGTCAATCAATTTTAAGTAATAACTCCATTTTTGTGGGAAAAGGTGATTATCTCTCTTTAATATTAGTCGGTTAGCTGTATTAACAATTATTTCGATAATTCGAGTGTTTTAAGCTCGATTAAGTTCTTTATTGATAGGAATGTTTTAATATATAAAAACAAACGTTCAAAACAATCTGCAATACATAATGCGACAAGATATAAAGCTAGGACTCCTAGCGAGGCGAGGAAGTGACTGAAAGCAGACTGTCCCGCTCAACATCTCTGTCATCCGGTACAGTATACCTAGACAGGAACTAGGTATAACTAAGCAATTGAATATACAATAGTTTTATTTTAAAGGTACTTTTGATCATGGGTGTAGGAACGTTTAGAAAAGTCCGGTGAGGCAGCCGCAGTGGTAGATCTAAGTTTTGAGTTTCGAGGGGGGAATTTCGGGAGGAATTTCGCTCCGCTTCGTCAGCGAAAAAATATTGGCCAGTGTGGAGGGGGGATGGCGTAGGGTCATCAGCACATAAAGGTTGCTGGCCGGGGGTGTAAGTGACTTCCCGGAGCACAAATAACAACCTCCTAGAATTGGGGGAGGGTGTGCACTGTGCAATAACAGTAAAAGGTCATGATATTTCTTTTTCAATATCAAAAGTATGTTTTTTCGCACAGGCGCTAAGCTTGATATAGGTTAGGTTGTGTTATAATATTTTTGCAAGATGGCGAGTAGAAGCTTTGAAAAAAGAATACGCCGGGAGTCATAAGTGAATACAAAATGGCCATTGTTGTGTTATGTGTCAGCCAGATGTCCGGTGTCGAAGGCCAAGGATAACCGACACCATCTTCCAGATGGCCGGGCCCGCGGGACCCGAGCGCCGGCCCGGGCAGTCAGTGTGCTCCCAGTGGTTCTCGCGACAATACACAGAAGTCCTCTCAGTGATCTGTGTCTATTACTACCTACTTAATGGCGCGTCGGTAGTTCTGCATCGCCATGGACCGGAAGGCCCTCGCCCACCCGTCCCAGACTGGACGGACCTTGCTGCACGGAGGAGGCCAGTCCTCCGCTCTACGGGAGGAGCGGATGCTGGGCTCGCTGAAGCGTCGCGCCACGCCAGCCATCCCGCACCGGGCTGCCATGAGGCGCCCAGCCGGACGACAACGACGTCACCACCCCCCCCATGGCGCTGGAGACGGTGGCGCGCACAGCCGCCTGCACCCCGGCTGGTGGAAGGTGCCAGCCTGCGCGAGTTCGCCTCATGGCGTGACAAATTCGAAGGATACGCCATCCTCACAGGCCTCTACGACCTTCCCCCGGCGACTCAAACCGCCGCCCTCGTCGCCCTCCTTGACGACCAATGGACAAGAACGCTCCGTCACGGCCTGGACATCAATGTCACCACGTCCGACCTACCCACCATTATCACCGGCATGGAACGCCACCTCCGCCGGCAACGAAACATCATCCTCGACCGCCGTGACTTCTTCCGTCGAAGCAGAGGACGGTGAGAACTTTCGATGATTTTTCTGGTGGCCATCCGAGATGCCAGTTCTGCGATTTTTGTTCTGCACTGCACAAGCACGCAATTCCGTGCCGCATCGTGACTGACATCCGGATGAGGAGACGCTGGCGCGCGCTCCTGAGTGAGACAGGGACCTGACGCTTTTAATCCGCGGTCAACATCTGCGTGCCCGGGAAAACGACAAACACCAGAACTGGCGGCGCTCTGTCCGCGACTATATACAGCAGTCTCCGCCTATGGGAACAGAACGGCCAGTGCTAAGTAGTTCGGCTTTATGCACGTCGAGGCCTCCGCACAGAGGGACCTGTCCCACGCTACGGACAGATGTCTAATTGCGGTAGGCCCGAGCACGCGACGGGCATTAGTGTCCGCCCGTTCAGCCGTCTGTCACTGGTGCGAACGCCGCCGGGCACTTCCAGAGCGTCCTGTCGCCAGCGCGGCCGCCGCGCCGGCCTGAGCAGGCACATCTGGAGCCCCGAAGGTCGCCGGCTCCGACCGCGACCACGGTTCGTTCCAGCCGCCGCGTCCAAACGCAGCTGTTAGTGTCGACATTTGGGTCAAACGGACTGTCCCGCGCCCGTACTCCCGGATGCCCAGCTGCTAATGACCACAGTCATGGACCGCCACAGCGCTCTGGACCCCGGACACCGGCGCGGAGACCTCGTGCATGGGCCTCTCACAGGCTGAAGCCCTACGGATCAACATGGCGGGTCTGTCCCCGCCCGCGGACAAACTCTACGCTGCCGGTGGACACGAGCTGCGGTGTCACGGCACCTTCCAGTGTGACCTGACCTTGGGTGCGATCACGGCTACCGTCACGGTCTCTGTCGTACAGGGCCTGGATAGTGCACTATTGTCATGGTACGACTCCATCGCCCTAGACATACGGACTCATTGCACGCAGTTTCCGCAGCAGCTGAGGAGCCGTCGCTGCCGCTGCGGCAGGACGGCACTCTTACTACAACGCGTCATCGATATCGGATTCACCAGCCAGGGCGCCTTCACCCCTGTCTAGTGACGTTACAGTAGTCCAACGCAGCCAGCCGGGCGCGCCGCCGCCGCCGCCGTCGCCGCTGCTGCTGCCGGGGCCGACACAAGACGACGTCACAGTAGTCCAGCGCAGCCAGCTGGGCGCGGCGGCGGCGCCGCCGCCTCCGCCTCCGCCGTCGCCGCGGCCGCAGCCGGGGCAGTCCAAGGGTGACGTCATCGCGGTCCGGCCGGCCGGGCCAACGCAGGCGGCCGCCGGCCGAGTGCTGCACGAAACGCAAGATCCTGCACGGCTTCCAAGCTGGGACTCGGCTCTCGGGGAACCATCTCAGCAACACCGTCAAGCTCACCTCGCGGCACTGAAAGCGGCGTTCCCGCGTGTATTCAGTACGGCACCCCCGCTCCGTGAAATGACCGGCGGCCCGGCCAGGATCGACCTCACGGACGACGCCCGCCCACACGCAGCCACGGCAGCCCGCCCCATACCCTTCGCCTGGCAAGACGCCATACGGCGACAGCTTGACGAGCTTCTGGAGCAGGGGGTCATCGCCCCAGTCGACTATCCCACCGAGTGGTGCCATCAAATCGTGGCGGTCGCCAAACGCATCGACCCTATCAGCCCCGCCCAGGGCTCACCGGTACGCCTAACCGTCGACCTGACCCGCCTGAACAAATACGTTCGGCGTGGGGCACACCCGGTGTGCACCCCGCAGGATGCGGTGTCCAGTATCGGCATCGGGGCGCGGTATTTCACCAAGCTCGACGCCCGGTCCGGCTACTTTCAGGTCCCACTCGACCGTCGTGACCAGGATCTCACCTGCTTCATCACTCCGTGGGGCAGGTTCAAGATGCTTCGTCTACCACAAGGTCTCTCTGTGAGCGGAGACGAGTACAACCGCCGCGGGGACCAAGCTCTCTCCGGCATACCGCGCACCTGCAAAATCGTGGACGACGTACTGGCATACGACAGCGAGTACGCTGAGCACCTCCAGCACGTCACCCACGTCTTGGAGCGGTGCGACACCGCCGGCATCATGCTGAACCCCAGCAAACTGGTCTTCGCCGAGCCATCAGTGAGCTACTGCGGCTACGACGTGGATGCCACCGGCTACACAGTAGATCAGCGTAAGGTCAAGGCCATCGCCGAGTTCCCCACACCAGCCAACATCACGGATTTGCGCAGTTTTATGGGGCTGATGAATCAACTGGGTGCATTCTCGTCCGAGACGGCAACAGCGGCCGAACCTCTACGTGACCTGCTGCGGCCCCAGCACACGTGGGCATGGACTGAGACCCACACTCAGGCCTTCGAAGCTGTGAAGAAGGCAACTTCTCTCACCTCCGGTGCTCGCCTTCTTCAACCCGAGCCTGCCCACCGCCCTGCAGACCGACGCCTCTCCGGCTACAATGGTCTGGGATACGCTCTCCTTCAGCGGCATCAAGACCAATGGCGAATAGTGCAGTGCGGCTCCAGATTCCTGTCGGCCACCGAGACCCGATACGCCGCCATCGAGCTAGAGCTCCTCGCCATTGCCTGGGCGGTACGCAAATGCCACCTATTCTTGGCTGGTCTCCCTTCATTCGACATCCTTACCGACCGCCGACCGCTAGTTCCCATACTCAACCAAAAATCCCTGCCAGAAATAGAAAACCCGCGGCTGCGGCGACTCCGCATGAAACTCCTGGCGTACACCTTCACCGCCAGCTGGCAGTCGGACAAACAGCACTGCATCCCAGATGCTCTCTCCAGAGCCCCCGTGGACCATCCAACTCCGGAAGACGAGGAAGCCGAAACCGACGTCACTCACCAGCTGCACAGTCTCATCGTACGGTCAGTGACCCAGCTCGACCCGGACGGAACCCGGGTATCACCCATTGAAGACGCCACGCTGACTCGCGTCCGTGACGCCGCCCGTGCCGACCCCGAGTACACGGACCTGTGTGAGACCGTGCTACAGGGTTTCCCTCATCAGCGATCAGATCTGCCAGCGGCACAGCGCCCCTATTGGGGCGTGCGCGACCGGCTCGCCGTCGACGACGGCGTTCTGGTCTGCGGCTCTCGGCTCGTCATCCCCTACAGTCTCCGGCGAGAGACGCTGCAGCATCTACATGACTCCCACCAAGGCATCGAGAGGACGCTGCGCCGTGCCCGTCAGTCCGTGTACTGGGCTGGCATCGACCGTGACATCACGAGCACAGTAAAGTCATGCCGGGCCTGCCATGAGCGGCTTCCCAGCCAGCAAAAAGAGCCCATGATGTCAGATCCACCACCAAGCCGCGTCTTCGAGTCCGTCTCGACCGATTTCTTCCAACACGCCGGCAGAATGTACCTGGTGTACGTAGACCGGCTGTCGGGATGGCCCACAGTCGTTCACTGCGACGGCGACGCCACGGCCCGCACCCTGGTTCGCCACCTGCGAGAAATTTTCGCGCCTACTGGAGCACCATGCCTTCTCCGCAGCGATGGCGGCCCGCAGTATACCGCCCGCTTCACCAGGGACTTCCTGCAACGCTGGGGCGTGACGCATCGTATGTCCACCCCGCACTACCCTCAATCCAACGGTCACGCCGAGGCGGCCGTCAAGCTGGTAAAACGGCTCGTTCAAAAGGTGACCGCTTCAGGTGACCTCGACTGTGACGCCTTCGCTCGCGGCCTCCTGGAACTCCGAAATACGCCGCGAGCTGACAACAGATCACCAGCCGAGGTCCTGTACGGTCACCCCCTAAGGTCAGCGGTCCCCATCCACCACCGCGCCTTCGCCCCCGAGTGGCAGCGGGCAGCTGACGAGTGTGACCAGCTAGCTGA
Source organism: Semibalanus balanoides (assembly GCA_014673585.1). Taxonomy (NCBI): domain Eukaryota; kingdom Metazoa; phylum Arthropoda; class Thecostraca; order Balanomorpha; family Balanidae; genus Semibalanus; species Semibalanus balanoides. The sequence continues at coordinate 105,238 of VOPJ01000743.1, forward strand.
CTCGCTCCGAGACGCAGCGCGCCACCGCTACGACAACTCCGCCAAGCCGCTCTCCACCCTACGCGTCGGCGCCCATGTATCCGTCCAGGACCGGGCCACAGGACTGTGGGACAGACGGGGAATAATCATCGGCGCCGGTCGCTCACGGGATTTTCACTCAAGGTTCCCAGTGGCCAGGTTACGCTACTGGAAGAAACGCGCCATTTTCCTTGCGCTTGTTTCCGGCCCGCTTGTTGTTGTTAAATTCCCTCCACAGACCGGCGATCAGTCCGTAGCCTGTCGGCTCTGGAGGGACCTGGCAGCGGCGAACCCAGGGCCGCCGACCGACTCCTGCTGCTCCGCATCTCCTCCAGGTAGGGTCGGATCGTCCCTGTGGACCTCAGCCTCGNAGTTCCCCAAGTATTGTATTACACAAAGCTCTGGCCTCCTATTGGTTTGTAATGACGTCACCCATATCTCTGGCCTTCTATTGGCTGAGAATGACGTCACCGAAGCCACTGGCTGATTCAATGACAGCGCTCGAATGACGGTGCTGCCATCAATTGATATTATTTGACGTGGACCTAGCCATGTCATTATACGAATGTGTTAATGTTTTTAGCGAACATTTCCAAAGGCGGATCCAGGGGGGCCAACGAGGCCATGCCCCCTCCCAAGACCGTTCAAGGAGGGCCAAACTATGTTTTGCCCCCCCCCCCCCAAGCGGGGGAGAAAAATTAACAATTTATCGTAAAATTGCCTTTGCAGCAGTCAAAATTCAGCTATCCACAGCAAAAAATGCAAAATTTCGCGCCGCTTCGCGGCATGACACAGCTTTCTCAATTGTTAACACAAATTATCGTAAAATTGCCTTTGTAGCAGTCAAAATCCAGCTATCCACAGCCAAAAGGGGAAAATTTGTTATGCTTCGTGGCATGACACAAGTTTCCCAATCGCTTATATACATTTGGAGAATGGGAAAATGGATTATATTAAATTTCTTGCATAGGCTCTTGCTTGGCGGTAATTGCTGGCACCAGGGCCCACTCCCTTCATAAAATATTAACTTTCAAGCGGGCTACATGTTTAACTAGTCGCTGAGTTGCGAAAAAAGGCGTCGCGAACGCAAAGACGCGGACATCGGCAGTCGGCACCCGGAAGCTGCTCCAATGGTGCCCAACTTGCTGGACTGAAGAGCTAACAGTGGGACCAGGCCAGGACATCTCCCGGAGCCATCTTCCCCAAGGCTCCTCCAATCGCAGGGACATTAGTGCGGAATAAAGTCCTTCTGTCTCTTGCTGTTTCAAACCAATTTGCACTGTAACCAGTTTGTTTGTTATCAGCGGTGTTGTTGTTGTTGTTAGCTCGCCCCAGACCGGTGATCGGTCGTAGCCTTCGGCTCTGGAGGACCCATGACAGCGGCACCCAGGGCCGCCACCACTTCTGCTGCTGTCCGCATCTGCCTCCAGGTAGGGTCGGATCGTCCCTGTGGACCTCAGCCTCGCGCCCATCAGGGCCGGGCAGTCCAGTAGGACGTGTTGCGGCGTGTCAGCCGCTTCCCTGCATGTTGGGCACAGAGCCCCCTCGCAGTCGACGTCCTCGCATCCGGCGCAGCGTCCCGTCGGGCCTCGGCCGATGCGAAGCAGGTACTGACGGGATCCCGACCAGTGTCCCGCCCGCAGCTGGTGAACGTCCACAGCTACATGGCGGTCCATCCCCATCACGGGCGGCGGTAGAGAGTCGCCCATCAGCCTCCTGTGCCACCTGCGCGGGCATTCTTGGACCCAGTGGGCGCGGGTCGCCCTGGCCGCCGCGTGGTAGACCGTCCTGACGTCAACCGGTACGTCCTCCTGGGGGAGCGCCGTGGCCTCCTTGGCCAGGCCATCCGCTCGGTTGTTGCCGGGTAACTCACAGTGAGAGGGTACCCACTGGAGGTGGACTGGTCTGCCTCCTGCAGTCAGCGTCGACAGGGCCTCCCATATCTGGCAGCCCATCGACGTCGACTGCGCCGACGGTCCGTCCCGCAACACCGCCAGTGCCGACTGCAAGTCCGTACAAACTACTATGGGGCCCTCTGTGTGGGTGGGGTGTTCCGCCAGGAGGGCGAGCGCTTCTTGAAGCGCCACCATCTCCGCCCGGAAGCTGGAGCAGAGACTGCCGGCCGGGACCCGCAGTGCTCTCTCCTCACCGTCCGGATCTATGATATGCACTCCAGCTCCTCCGTTGTGGATACCTTTATCCGCGGATCCATCGGACCATACCCATGTAGCGCATTGTGGGAGGCCGCCGAGGTGGAGTGTGGCGGCTCGTAGTTTTTTTGGGGGGGGTAATGCTCCGAACGGCATCGGTCCGACGTCCAGGCAGATGGTGACGCTTTCACCTCCCTCCCAGGGTGGCGCTCTCTGGGCAGAATCGGGCTTCCACCGGGGGGGGGGGGTGACTCCTGCCCGTCCCATACCTCCGGCCGAGCCGCCTCCAGCCCACGACTGTGCTGAGACGCTCGGGGGCAGTAGCCTCTGCCACCCGGCGGAGCGGGTCGTCCTGGGGGAGGGCGGTCGCTTTAGCCAGCAGGCGCGCCGCCAATGTCTGTCTGCGGACAGAGACCGGGGTGATACCAGCCTTTGTTACAGCTCGATACATATGTAAACAGTAATTATTATCATATGTATCATTGGGTGCTGACTGCCACCGGTCATCTTGATTTACTATCCGAAGAATATGTATATGAACAACTACATTTATTTAAAGATTTTTCATCATACCGAGATGTGCAACCAGGAATAGGTAACCGAGGCCTGGCTCCACTCATCGGTCTGGTTCCAGTATTAAAAAAACGAATTCCAACGACCTAAATTAAATTTTTCACGCCGCTTCGCGGCCGTCACATCAGTGGCCATGTCGTCGATTAACGAACCATCCGCTTTCCGTCTGTCGGCTCGTTGTACGGTGAATTGAATTACTAGCAATGTTTTAGCTTCTTATTCTTGATAAGGCCTACCGCCTATTTTGCTGGGTTTTATCAGGCAAAGCCGTAAAAGTTTCGCACTGCTTCGCGGCGCTAATTAAATAACATGAAAATCCACATTACAAATGCTGCAAAGGATAAGATTGAATAAAAGCATACAAATTAGGTGAATTTTTCGTCATTTTAGTTGATATTCTAGACTAAAAAATAACGGCGACACCCCTGGGTACTGCTGAAAATTGACATAGTTTTGCTCAGTGTAAGGCAGTGTCGGAACAAGAAAAACTGCAAGCTGACATTTCGCAATATCCCAAAAGGTCGAAAAGCTAAAAAAACATCATGAAAAACCCTAAGGTTGCAAAATAAAGTGCCCCAAATCCGAGGAGAAATCGAAATTGGGGCTGGGTAAAGTTCGCCCAAAACGGTTTGCCCCCCCCCCCAAGACGGCCGGCTGGATCCACCCTTGAACATTTCATTGAACTTTGAAGTAACTTTGCGTATAGTAACGCCAACAATATTACTTCAGCTCACGATGTGTATGTTTACAAATCACTAAAACCTTTGACTGCAGGGGAGTCACTGCACCTTCCGAAAGTTGGGGGAACGGAGGCATTTTGAAGTCAATTCTTGTCAGCAGCTCCCATAGGCGTAATGCTAAAATCCGAAAATGTTTAGAGGGACGCCTCCCACTTGGGGGGACGTGTCCCCCCTACTTTCGGCGCTCATGCCTTTGAGAGCACTTTGGGTGATAATGGTCCCAATCGAAAGCTTTGGGTGGAAAGAATGGCCCATGCACATAATTAAATAGGTGGGTAGGTACCTACAGGGTGTAACAAAATTATCTGGACATCTATTTTTGCGCAGTTTCCGCTCGCACTGGTCCCTGTGTGGAGGTAGGAGCGGGGAAGTTTGATGAATCCGTACTGCGCTTCCGGTCCTGACTGGCCCCGGGCATATGTCCCCTTTGGGCGGTGACCCCGAGCCCTCAGTACGGGACGGGTCACCGCCGGAGTCACTTGTCAGTTTTCTTTCAGGGCAACAATGATAAAAGAATACAGCCCCTCCTTTCGCAGAAGATCAGAAGATCAGCCAGAAGATCGTCTGTCGGCAGCTGGTCATCATCAGAAGGAAGCCAGCTGCACTTCTGGCTGAAACGTGACAAGCTGAGGCTTGGCCTGCAGACCCAGCTCGGCCGCGACCACAAGACCGCTCTCCACCCAGTGGCCAAGAGAGTCATCATTATTGTGGCTGAGAAACGTCACCAATCGACTCGGAAGCCCGACAGCTCACCCAGGCAGACTACATGACCTCCCACATGATGGTCTCCACTTCCAGCCACCTGCGCAAAATCCTGGGCATGCGGTCATTAAAACTGAAGCGGACGCCTTTCGATACGAGCGGAAAACATGATGTCCGGATAATTTCGTTACAACCTGTACATATATTTTGACCTTTGACCTGACCGTGGCATGACATGTGACGTCAATTTGAAACTTGCAAGCAGGCACGTAGCCAGGATTTCGTCCAGGGGGGGGGGCGGCGCCTCAAAAGGGCCTTCCCGAGGTTGAAAGGCCCCCCCCCAAAAAAAAAGAAAGCGTGATATGAAAAACTCTAGGATTTCGGCCACTTTATTTTGTGATTTTGTATTATTTATTATTTATTTTTTGTGATTTTGAAGAAAAAAAAAACTTTTGAATGAAGATGGAATGGACGCAGGACTCAGGAACCTCAAAGAGGCTTACGTAGCCAGGATTTCGTCCGGGGGGCGCCTCAAAAGGGCTGTAAACAATGCATATAGTCAGGATTTCGCCCGGGGCGCCTCGAGAGGGCCCATTCCCGCGCGTTGAAAGAAGCCAGGATTTCCGTCCGGGTCGGGCGCCCTCAAAAAGGGTTTACCAACACTCGTGCAGGATTTCGCCAGGGGGAGGGGGCCGAGAGGACTATTTCCCGAGCGTTAAAAGGGGCCAGTAGAACGGATAAAAGATCTGCTCCTTCGTGAGCTCGTGAGGTAGTCCATTTGGGCATGGATCCATTGGTCATGGGCCCCCTTCTGAAACCACCCCGGGTCCTTTCTGTCTGTTTTAGGGGACCCTCGTGACCTACACAGGAACCTTTTACTTCTAGGGGCCCTCTGGTCTGCTAAGGGTCCTTCCCAGTCTACTCAGTGGGCCCTTTCGACCTAGTAAAGAACTGCGCTGGCTGTTTTTGCCTACCGACATGCTTCAGGGCCCTCCGACCTGCCCAGAGGCCCCTTCACCTGTCCAGGGGCCCCCTCTGTGCTGGTCCTAGGGGCTTCATTCGACGTGTTCAGGAGGCCCTCTAACCCGCTCAGGGGCCCTCTCGACCTCTCCATTGGACCTTTCGACCTGCCCAGGGGCCCATACGACCTGCCCAGGGGTCCCTCCGACCTTCCCAGGTGCTCCTTCGACCTTCCCAAGGGCCCTTTGTGCTGGCTAGGGGCCCATTCCACGTGTTCAGGGGCCCTTCGAACCGCTCAGAGGGCCTTTTTGACCTCCCCAGGGGCCCGTCAGATCTTCCCACGGGCCCTCTGTGCTGTCTAGGGGCCCATTCGATGTGTTCAGGGGCCCTTGACCCGCTCAGGGGCCCTTTTTTGGCTTGTCCAGGGGCCCCTCTGAAGATGCATTGGGCCTCTTGTGAAAGTCAAGGGCCCTTTGGTCTTTCAGAGAGGTTCCGGTGAATGGCCCTAAAGAACCACGCAGAAATGCTCTTAAAAGTGGCAAGACCACGCAATCGCGAAGGACTTAGATCATGATACCGCGGCCTTCGCGCCGGTCAAGTCGGCGCCTTTTTCGGCGCAGCGCAGCGCGCCGAAAAAGGCCTCGCCAGGCCTCCAGGGGGGGGGGGGGGGCGGCCTGCTCCGCCACCCCGCCCCCTTGGCTACGTGCCTGCTTGCAAGCGTTAAGATGCGTCTCATTGAGAGCTTTCGAACGCCACTTTGTGCGTGTCGTTGCAATTTGAATTAGGCATTAGTTAGGAAAACGGAAGATAACCAGGATGGCGTTCGGCTGAGACCCTAGTCAAGCGCGGGTTAACCTCATTCGGCAGTCAACAGAAGTATATCATGTATATGGGATTCGAAACGCCATTAAATCATTGGCGTTTGAGTTTTATTTGCAGGGCCACATAAGCGTTTGTTGCATTCGAATCGCAATTACATCCTTGACGCTTCAAATTCGTTTCGCTAAATTTATAGCCCATTAAACTTAAGTGTATGTGCTATCGTTCGATACCTTAAAATTCGTTTCGCTAAATTTAGAACCCATTAAACTAAAATCAATTCATAAGCTATTGTCAGACGTTAACTTAAGACGCCATCAATCTATGTTCATACGTCACAGTGACGTCACCTATGGGCCAGATAGTGCACCTATGGGCTGTATCAAGGCTCTATAACATAGTGCAAGTATGTGACATAGGCTAATAACATAGGCTGTATAGTGCAAGACTTGGGGAACTTGCCACCGGGCCGGGGGAAGATTTTCAAGGATAGCGAAATAGCGGCTGCGAGCAAATCCGCCGTTTTTAGCACAGCTTCTGGGGCATCAATTGCCCAAATATTGTGAATGTCTGGACCTAGGGTCATCGCAGATCAGGACAACAGGCCAGGTCATGCGACCCCAACTTCAAAAAAGTTTGCGGTCGTACCATAGCCACAGTTTGTGACCGATCGGTTTCGTACTTACAAAATATAGGGTACGAATACCCATAATTTGTATTCCGGATTTTGTATAATAGTGACCTAAGGTCAGGGCATTTTTTATGCCCATTTTACGTCAACGGAAAAATATTAAAACGCTTCCTTTTCTGAGGATACGCATGATATCAGCCCGATTCCTTCTGGATCATGTTATCATAGGCCATTCTTGAAGACTCAGATGCCTTTTTTGTCCAGGGACCCCTACAGGGTCAGCCAAGGTCATCCGAGATCACCAACATTTTTTTTGTCAATTACTCTCGAATAGATTGAGAGAGAGAAGTGAAACCGACGTCAATGTGCTTGTCTCGTCGAGACACGTGTCTTTCAATGGGCAGCGTGACCTAATTAAGTCACCACTTGAACTTGACCTGAGGTCAAATTTTACGTCGACCTTACCTGGCCATCATGAATATGGTTCAAAGCACCTTGAGGAGACAAATACGATGGTTTCAAAATTATTGTCTTATCTTTATAAACCCGGCAGTCACTGAGGTATTTTCTGTAACACGAGTCACTGGGGGAGCTTTTTTTAGCCCCCCCCCCTTGTATCTTCGGAACCAATCAGATGATCGCGCTGAACCAGACGGCGATCTATAGCCCAGGAAAATTCATCGCCGTATTTTTTTGCCCCAGAGGTCAGTGGTGACGTCACAGGTCAGGTCAAAGGTCAAAATCTAGCCGTTCTAGTTTATAGCAAGTTTATAGACCATATTTTCCATTCAAAGCAATTGGTTGCAACCATGATCACCCAGAGTGCTCTCAAAGGTATGATGCATACGTCCAGACATGAAGCTTATTGTGAGATTGTTGGCAAAGGTTCAAGGTCAAGGTTCAGGTCACATAAAGGTCACTATGCGCCAAAAGTTATACTACGAGTCATGCAACACATGTCGTACATACTATTTTACGTGTATAACTCAAAATTGATACTCATTTTACCACCTGACTTAATGAACGTGAATTAAAGGTGAAGTAAAGGTCAAATTCATGTCACAAAAGGTCAAAATTTGAAATTGATTAACCCTATTCCCTGCGGGGGGCAGATTCTGCCCCCCGGTAGTTTTTCGCCCGCCGCTTCTGAAACCGTTACGTCTATCGTCCTTGAAAGTTTTTGGAAATTTTCCTAAAATATTGAATGAACGCGTGTTCTGTTAAATTTTGAAAAAAATCGGCCCAGCAGAGGCGGCTCCAGGGTCCATGTTTTGGGAGGGTCGTTACGGAAAATGCGGGTGTGCGGCGCATCTTCTTAATAGTTTGCGGTGGACAATACAACGTCCAGAACTAAGTCGATGTTTTATACGATCATACATAATTGGATTATACATATTTTGGGCAGAGGGAACTCAGGTACATAAAATGGAGGCGACCATTTCCTCCGTCTAATTTAGGCCCAACTTCAAATAAGCAAAGATTGATAAAGGCGTTCCGCTTATGGTGCCCCCGTTGTTTACCTGAATCGCCTAATGCACAAACTTGTTACATTTAAACAAATTACAGCAACAAAGCCACAATGTGACGTTCCCAAGTCACAAACACTAAGGAAAAGCCATATTTTGTATCCAAAATTCTTCGACCCATTTTTTATCCCTGAGTGCGCCTATGATTTTTCAAAATTTTTTTGTACTTGTCCCTTTTACACATTGAAGAAAATGACATTGGAAAGCTCAAAAACTTTTTTTGGCATGCAAATCGGTCAATTCACATGGCCACAATGACCTTTCAAAAAACACCCAAAATTTTCGTATTTTTTGCCCCCTGGCCCCCCATTTTTAATCAAAAAAGCAATTTCGGGATCCCAAAAGAGATATTTCGTCACGACGAATCGAATGGTGTTCGTCCCATCGAAATCGGCCGAGCGGTTCTCGAGATCTCTGGGGGGCGGAAATCTGCCCCGCCGCAGGTTAACGTAATTCTGGCAGCCCGCAGGGAATAGGGTTATACATAAATTCAGTACATTTTCCTAAGACCGGTTTTGTCTCAGAAATAGCAGTGCTGCTCTTTATTTCAACTGTAATCTGGTCGAAAAAGGACAAAAAATTAAAATTTATAAATTTGACGTCACGAGTTACCCATACCTTAGATGTCATCACTCAGTCAAAAATACAGATATCATTTTGAAATTTGGTATGATTGTTGATTATGTATAGTTATTTTACATATATTCCGGTTTTTAAATATCTTAAAAAGTTTTGATTTTTTTTTTCTCTAAAAAAAGTACATTTTTGAAAATTTTAGGGTTAAAAATCAATTGTTAACCAATCCGAGATTGCCATATTGTAGAGCTTGACATTTGCTATCTATTCACTTTTTCGGATTCCATTTTGTCTATACTAAATGGCATTCGTACAGTCTCCTAAAGTTTAGCTGATTTTTGTGTCAAAATCGTGTGTAGTGACGTCACTAACTTGGCTTTATCTAAAAAAATATGACGATTTTTTTAATGTTAAGGGTGTGAAAAAAAATGCCCAATCAGGTACTAGAATTTTGGCGTTGATAGAGCTGCATTGTTTCGTTAGATATTTTATATATTCCTCAGGGGGGGGGGCTAAAAAAGCCCCTCCCCCAGTGACTCGCGGGTTAAGTAAAAAGTGATTTGTGAAAACAGATTTGGCGTGCAGCTTTACATTGTCGTCCGTCGCATTGTCGTTTTTCACATGAGACACCTACCAGGACCGGTCCGAAGTCTCTCTATCTGCATTGTCAGATCTACCTGAGCCTTCTTTCTCATGCCATCTGTTGTGATCTCTTGCGACCCCAGCGATGGCCATCGGTGCCAGTCGTGCAGAATCTCCATTGCCCGATATCGCTGAGCCTTGTCGATTCATCTGTTAGGATGCTCTCTTCCGACATCCGCGACGACTGTCATGCTGACCTGTCTGTCACTGTCATGCAATCTTCCGGAGCCTCGCAATATCTTCATCCATCAGCATGCAACGGAACACCGTGCGTCCGCCTGCGTCCGAACGAGTTTCTGTCATGTTTCTCGTCGCACTTTGTCTTGTATCGCGCAGTCATCAGCTCTAAATATCATGCCGGACAGTGTAGTTGTAAACGTTTTCCATCTGCAGATCTGTCCTATTGCTCTGATGACGGTTAGGAACTCATACGGTAAGGTCCGGCATAACGGCTCATTTTTTGCAGTGACGTCATGGCAGAACAGCGTGCAAGTCATTTGGATGGCATTCACAAGGAAGTAGTGACCGCAGAGGTTTCCTTTACAACTTTCATCTAAATTGCATGTAATTTTTATTTCGTTTTGACTTATTTTGTCGTAAACTCAGTTTATCTCTAATGGAAGCTTCAAAGCGCATTGCAGCAATATCTCTCAGGAAGCCTGAGTGATATTGCAGCCAGAACAAAGCATCAACCACTGATCTATCAATTATACTAGGCACGTACGCCATTTAAAGAATGCATCAGGATGACACTGAATACATTAAATTAATTATTCTGTAGAACTTCCTTGTGAAAATGAATCAGTTCAAGGACCGATCACTCTTCCGCTAGTTCCGCGAACTACTATCACATCTGGGTTTTCTGGAAGAAAAGAGACGTAGTGTTCCCTCATGCCTAGTCACGCTTGTTGTGAGCAAAAAAAAACATGACTAGGCCTACTCTGGACTGAGTCACTCCAGAGAAATTATAACCGGATGTGACGTCAACTGCGCAGTCCTCTTCGATGGTCGCACCAATGGCCTTTTCGCGACCGCCATCCCACCTGCACCGTAACAGACCGTCCAACAGATGTACATACCTTAACCCAGTGGCGCTGTGGGGGGGGTAAATTTTACCCCCCCTCTTTCGTATCTTTTGAACCACCAATAACCACAGCGAGACCGGAAGGCGGCAATCGAAGACTCTCAATAAGACGAAATTAATGCATACCTGAAATTCTTACAATTAGGTCACACGTCAGGTCACTGTCAGGTCAAAGGTCACAATTCAGATATTTGGGTTGTGGGCCATACGCTCCATCCGAAGCCATAGATTGAGACTATTATCGCAAAAAGTGCTCTCAAAGGTATACTACCTCTCTCGAATTAAGCAAAGGTGAAATGGTAAGCAAAGGTCAAGGTCAGGTCACAAAAGGTAACAGGTGGCAAGAGGTCTTCAAAAGTCATGCGACACGTGCTTTAGCGGTTATTGTACAGTGTACAAGTATAATTTTAGAGTAGTAGCACTTTCACAACCTAAAACCATCAAAGATCAAGGTCAGGTCATACAATCTCAAAGTTTGAAATTGATTAATTTAACCCGCACTCTGATGGGCCTCCAAGACAACTTCGCCATGGTGGGGGAAGGGGTTCAAAATGACCCCCTCTAACTCGAAAACGAATAGAGATAGAAAGACGCGAAAAAACTTTCAAAATCTCTCAACATATACATTCGAAGTTATCAAGATCATTTTTAGGTAAGGTCAATATTGAGGTCGCCAGAGGTCATCAAAGGTCAAATTTCACAGTTTTTGGACTCGATTCGAACAACCCCCGTATATCTCGTGAACTACAATAGCTAGGAACAAACGGTAAAAATAAAAGCTCATCACAAAATTTCTCCTCAAAATCAGGGGTCCTCAAAATTTAGCTTAGATCAATAGTTAAGGCTCCAGAGGTCATCAAAGGCCAGAAATGCTGTTTTTGGTAAAACTTGTTTTCCTGAATAACTTTTTATCTAAAAATGATAGAGCAATTATTTTAACGCCATCATTTTATTTTTAATCAAGGCACTTTTAAACTTATACTTGGTGACCTGATAAGGTCAATTTCAAAATTTGACCTCAGGTCAAGGTCATTTGGTAACCCATGTAAATAATGTTGCATATGGGGCGACGCGGTCAGATGAGACAAACACAGTGGTGTCAACCGCACGTCTCTATCTCTTTTCTATCAAGAGTTATTAGCAGATAATTGCTGATGACTTCGGATGACCTCCTTTTCCCATTCACTTTTAATGGGGAGGTCAGGAAATTGACCTGACCTTACGTCACTGAAGCAAAAAATGCAAGACACGCCAATTGTAAAAACTTATGATTTTATTAAATCCTGCGAGTTTCAAATCTTTCGGCGTTTGCCTCAAGCACGGTACAATGGTATGAAGCGTGGTTCCCACCACGGCAGTCATCACACAATACAAAGTGGTGTTCCCGTGAAATAGTCAAAAGCAGTTTGCTAGGGCTAGCCGCAGTGGGAACTTTGTTCCCACTGTAATGCTGTGTTTGTGTGTGTGGGAGGTGCGTGTGTGTGCTCTGTATGGCAGGTATGTGTGTTGTCCCAATACCCAAGCCCAGCAGGTATGTGTGTTGTCCCATTGACTCGAGCATGTAATAGCCGTATGTTTAACGGATATGTCTCACGACGTGAATTAAATAAATAAATAAATATGAAAAAAGACGTATAATTGATGGCATGTTTGCAGTTTGCATAAGTATAGTTTGCAGTTTGCATGCTTGCATAGCATAAGACTACAAATTTGACGTCGCTATCTGTCAACGTTTTCAAGTTATTGAGAATATCTGGGGAGGAATGTAAAATCCCCCTCCCCGCCGGCGCAGCGCGGGTTAAGTCTGTCCAGTAACCCGATTACCGTACATTGAGCTTAACCGACCATATTGACAATATTTATAAACAAAACGTTCTGCCTCACTGAATGAAGCCACTTGCCAACTAACCGTAGCGATTTCTCGATAAATACCATCTGTATGCAGATTTAAGCTGAAGCACCGCCGATCTTCGGTGTACCCAATGCTCGGGAGCAAAGCTGACACCAATCTGGACAGCTGCAGTACCCTGGAGCCTGCAGCTGGCAGCAGCAGCAGCGCGTCTCATCAGCGTCCAATAGCGGTCGGTGTGGAGGCGTAAACGCCGCTGCCGCCGGCCCCGCGTGACCGGGGGATAACACTTGGAGTGGCCCGGCCCGACTCGGCAGTGTTTCGTCAGCCAACTTATAGCCGCGCATCCATGACCTGAGAGAGCGGCACAGCTACTGCCGGGCCTCACTCTGCAGCAGTATAATCCGACCGTGAGTGGTGTCCGCTGGTGCAGCGCGGCTGTGAGTGGTGTCCGCTGGTGCAGCGCGGCGGGAAGTCAGATGGCATCGCTGCTGACAGAGCTGGCCGTCATCAGGTTCGGTTGCCCGGTGTGGAGGGAACTCAGTTGCCCACATAATGGCGTGGGACGAATATACGCCAGCTCTCCGAGGCTACCTGATCCGTATACACCAGCTCTCCGAGGCTACTGCTCAATATACACCAGCTCTCCGAGGCTACTGCTAAATATACACCAGCTCTCCGAGGCTTCTGCTCAATATACACCAGCTCTCTGAGGCTACCTGATTCGTATACACCAGCTCTCTTAGGCTACCTGAGCCGAATATACACCAGCTCTCTGAGGCTACCTGATCCGTATACACCAGCTCTCCGAGGCTACCTGATCGTATACACCAGNTGAATGACCCATACGCGAAAAACCTCAAGGGGGGCCGATTCGGCCCCCCCCGACAGTAATAGGGTTAAGGGCATCGACAAGCTGGACAGTCTACCTATTTGACTAACATATTTATGGTCCAAGACTCCAAGCTGAGCCTCAGACTTGAGACTCAGCGACATCGAAAACTGAAATTCTCCTGTCCTGCCGCATTCTACTTTCAATGTTAAATGGAAATTTTAAAACAATATCAATTCATGCAACAATAACACAAATGGAAAAAGCTTCAAATATCAGATCCTAACATGCAGGCTCTCCAACTCGCATTTAATTCTCGTGATAAGCTAGTCAGTCATTTACGTTCCACAATCTCTTTTGATCTCTTCTCTGAACAAGAAGACTCGGGGTGGTTTGCAGTTGCATCCTTTAGTTACCATTGATTGTCGGTGCCGTTGGCCTAGCATGTGAATGAATAGGTATATTGCATTCAACAAGCACAGCACATGCATGCAAGATACAACCAGTTACATAATTCCGCAGGACATTGCGAATGATATTTCATAATCGGTTTGTTATCAACGTCTACTGGAATAATATATTGAATACAAAACATTTAACCACTAAGAAGAATAACTTCGCCACATAAATCACCAGCATACACACAACCAAGTAGGCCATCCATAGAGCATTATTAGCATTTGGCGAATAGGATGTCTTCCATTATGAACTGATCAAGGAATCAATTTGTTGCTCCGAGCCACCCGCCCATACGTTGGAACAGTTTGAACCCTCAGTATTTGCAAAAGCCAGGTTAACACAACCATTACATGCTTGGCAATGCCTCAGTTCAGCTCTGCCATACGGTAAAGGCACACTGGCCAGTGAACAGGCACCAGTCAGCCGGTTGGAATGGCACAATCACAGCACCGCGCGCTACGGCGACCCTTTCCTCCATCCTCACAGGTCGCGTCTTCTAGCGCAACGGCCACACGTCCAGCGACTGGCCTACGCCACCCCAGTGTTCAAACTTCCTGTTGCATCTGCTTGTTCTCCAATCGCACCTTCTCTAAATCCGCGCAAACCTGCTCTAGCGTCTCCTGCACGCGTTTGCTCCTCTCAAGATCGATCATCTCCTGAACACGACGTCCGCGCCGCATCACTGCCGCCGTCTGCTCCACCAGGTTCACCAGCTCGGAGCAGCAGTCGTGGAGCGACACCAGACCGCGATACGATGCGCGAGACCACTCACTGCCGACCGCCTCCTGGAAAATCTGCTCCTCCGCCGCCTGGAATGTGCGCGCGATCTTGTCCGACGTCGTGTTGATGCTCTTCCGCAGCGCCTTCGTCTCCTCAATGCTGACGCTGATCACCTCCCGCTGCTTCTTCACGCTCCCAACAATCTCCAGGATGCGCTTCGTGTACGCTGTGCGCTTCACGTGTTTCTTCAGCCCGGCAGCCTGCTGCTGCAGCGTCACCAGCGCTCGCTCGCGCTGCACCAGCTCCTGCCGCAGCTCCGTCTGCCGCCGGGTGAGCTCCTCGAGCGGGGCGTCGCGCGCGGTGCGCCGCAGCTCTGCCAGGGTACGCTCGAGCTCAGCGCGGCGCGTGGCCCACTCTGCGTGCCGACCTGCAGCGCGCTGATGGGCGCGTTCCGCGGCAGTGGCTCCGCTCACCGCATCTCCGCCGGCGTCGAGGGCGTCCCTCGCGCGCCGCCGCAGAGGCAGCGCTGCGCGACGCTCCCCGAACACGGCCGTTTCCGCCGCTGACTCGGCCTGTCGCTCCATACACTCCTGCAGGAGCAGCTTGCATTGCTCCGTGCTGGCCTCCAGTGAGGCCCGAATCCGTTCCAGACTCTCGTTAGCGGCCGCTAACTCCCGTTCCTGTACTAGCCTCGCCTCCTCCCGCCGGTCCGTCTCCCGTTCCTGTGCTAGCCTCGCCTCCTCCCGCTGGTCCGGCTCCTGTTCCGGCTCCGCCGACTGCTCCTCCTGGACGGCAGAGTCGGCGGGCACCGGCTCCGTCGCCGCAGCAGCGGCGGGTGACGGCCCCGCGGCGGCCGGTGTCGACTGCACCTCCAATCGCGGGAACTGCTGTTCAGCCTCAGCGATCCTTTCCACAGCAGCCTGCGGCAGCCGAAGCAGCGCCGCAGTGGACACGGTCCGCGTAGCCTCGCCGCCTCCCACCAGCAGCCTCGCGGTCCAATCGAGCACAGAGGGCGCCACCGCCGCACCACTGCTCGGCTGCAGGGTTACGAACGTACCCGCCGCGACATCCAGCCGCTCGGCAGCGAACGGCACGTGCTGTGCCGCCGGGCGGCAGTAGTGCGGCATCCACGGCTGTTGGAGCGCCTCACTCAGCACCGTCTGCATCCCGCGCAGCAGCGCCGTGCGAGGGTCCGCCGTCGGCTCGACCACCAGGAGATCCTGCTTGGGGAACTTGTCCACCAGGAAGGCGATGACGTTCCTGATCTCCTTGGTGCTGCCGTAGAGGACTGTCTGGTAGCCGAGGTCGCCGCGGAAACCAAGCACCTTGCAGCAGTCAGCCATCGCAGTGCACATGTTGAGCCGGGCCGACAGAGAGGCAGGCATTCTGCTGGATACGCGCTCGGCCATCTCAGGACGTACGTGGCGCACACAGAGCGCCACTGCCTCGAAAACCTGAGCCGGCGAGAGGTCTGCCAGTGAGCCCACATCTTCCGCTTCGAATCCGACTTCCGAGAGCGACCGCAAGAGGATCTTGTCCGCCTCTTCCAGCGCCATTGCCGGCGCCGCTCAGAGAATGTGATAAGAGACGAGCTTCGTCGCCCAATGCTCGTGCTTTCTTCGGCACCAGTCCGCCGCTGCCGGAAGAGGCGAAGAGGTGCTCTTAGACCGATTATGTGTGACAGTGTTGTTATATCGCTGATGACAGGACATTCACAAATGCTTGCTCTTGGAATGCTGCTGTCATTCAGGTGGAGGCTGCAGATAGATACCAGATGCTTTCCTTCTTGCATCGAGCGAATCCAGTGCAAGATGACAAAGCAGAAATGACACCCAAGACTCTAACTGAAAATCAATGTATTATATTTCACAACAAATATTGCGAAACAACCGTTATAGATTGTCTTTTATTGTCACGTAAGATGATCACACCAACACCATGTTGTGTTCAACACAACACATAACTTCCATCCAAAGGAAAGGATCAAAATGTATTTTACAGACTCACATGTTTAATACTGCAATACTGCACAGAGGACTGGAGCTCCTTTGCATCAGATAAGAAGGCCTGTCATGGAAAGTTCTTCATTAACTCTCGCCCGTGTAGGGCAAGATCGCTGCGTGATCGTGTAGGGGGGGAGGGGGGTACGGACCCCCTTGGCGTTTGGCCCCTATTTGAGCTAGAGCTCGATTTTAAAAAAACGAACGTGTTGCTTGTGACGAGAGTAAGCCATTGGCATCAGATTTTAATGTCCTGGGTCAGGTGGTGACCTCTGAGGTCATGTAAATGACCCAAATGTCATAAAATCATAAATGTGTGAAAAAATGAATACTAATCGAGCTAAAATCGTCAGAGGAGCATCTTAGTATGTTAAATGGACACCAAATTTTAACAGCATAAATATAATCTAAAAAAATCCAAAAATGGCGTGTAAGGTCATCTGATGTCATTGACCTCGGTTGACCTTTAAAAGCGCATTACCCCAGTGGAACATAATATAATGATGTAAAATGGATCTCAGATTTGAAATCAGCGTCACAAATTGTCATAGAAACGGACAAAAGCCAATAAAAAGACATCTGAGGTCAGTGACCTCGGTTGAACTCTGAAAAAGGTCAATCGACGTTGTAATCTCTGCAGAAACCACAACTAGCATCTGTGCATATGCTCCTGAACAACACACACTCGGAAACTGCACATGATACACGGATCGATACTACGGGACGCCAGTTGCGCCAAACACGACCTTCAGAAACAGGTCAAAGGTCATGGGTCATAGGGGTTATAAGTTTTAAAATTTCAGAGTATGTGTCAAATTGTTCAAAAGTAGGGTACTGACTACTGACAGTTTCATTGCAGTTGGTTGATAGATACGTGAGTTATTCTGGAAAAAAACAAGGGAGTGGCATCTACTCCCCTATATCCCATTCGTAAACCATGCCCAAGTTTATCCTGACTCGCTAATCCCTAACCACATAGGGATGTGTTGAAATGCCGCCAGAGGCTGCACCACGTAAACTCCACCTAGCCAGCGGAACTAGGCTGGCCCGCGGTAGACGTTATACAATTGCGGCTCTAGTGACGCGACGCGCATGGCGGCACAGTATTCTTTGACCGTTATGGTGCTCCCACTACGGGAAGAAATTGTAAGGTCAAGGTACAGAATAGGGCTATACACTCAGACGTCCCCGTCTTAGTTATTAGTTAATCTCTATAATATACCCACCAATCGATACAGAATATCACATTTAGTAAGTACAGATGTGTTCCCCAAGGCATTTTGCACTACCTACAACTAATTTTAACTCCAATAATTAATATATCACCGCTTACTCGTGCCTCCCGCCGCCAAACTTAGTTTACGCAACAGCTGTAACCAAAGTTTGGCAGCAGCAACAGCAATTTGACCTGGCTTTTCATATCGCCCTGTTACTGTCAGAATATTAACAATACCGACCCATTACAAACGTGCATAGGATCGTCTGCATTCTGATAGCATGAAAAGTCTGAGGTTAGGATGTGTCAGAATATCGGACTTTTACTTTACATCAATCGGGGGAGGTTTGGTCATGCCGCATGCGTTGCCATTATGAGCATATGCCATTTTTAGCAAATATGCCAAAAATGGCAGCGGATATGCCAAAAATGGCTATGCTAACTGTTATTTTTGGCAATGATGAGGCAGTTTTGCTTCCCTTGAAGCTTTTTGACAAAATGCAGCACAAATCGCGAAAATTTAGTGAACACCGATTAAACCATCGGAAAGAGCTTGAAATTCTCTACATTTTCACCATTGACACAGAAAATCGTACGTTGGCGCATACACTTTTTGGCGTTTTTAAATTGGTTGTTGAAGTTCAGGTGATCATTTTTTTTTAATATTATTATAATTGATTTTTCTCTGAACATGAATGCTTTTTTAGATAAAACAATTTCTTTTTCTTAACCCTCGCCCTGGTGGGAGGTCATTTTGACCCCCCCCCCGACGTTTTTCCGGAATAGCGGGAAAACAGCGGCGAAAAGCGCCGCCAACTTTTGTATAGCTGTTCAAACATCAATTGCTCACACTTCGTCAAAAATTTACTTCAGGTCTTCAAAGGTCAGGTCACCAGATCCAGTCAAAATACCTAGCCTTCCAAAATGTTTGTGATCGTGCCAAAGCCACAGTTTTTGTCCGAAAGATTTGAATCTTGCAGGATCTCATAAGATCATAAGTATCAACAATCGGTGTATCTCGGATTTTTTGCATCGGTGACCTGAGGTCAGGTCAATTTCCTTACCTCCCCATTATAAGTGAATGGGAAAATAAGCAAATGCTTCCTATTTAGAGAATGTGCATTGGGTCAGGCTAATTATTTAATAATCATGTTATTTTAGCTCATGATCTGATGACCTGATCTGATGACCATCTGATGACCATGGTGCAATTGTTGCTCAGCGATCTCTACAAGGTCATCTGAGGTCATCAGCAATGATTTGCTAAGAACTATTGATAGAACAAAGATAGAGACAAGCAGATTTCACCACTGTGTTCGTCTTGAATGGCCGGCGGCCGCGTCGCTCCATATGCAACATGACCTACATGGGTCACAAAATGACCTTGACCTGAGGTCAAATTTTGAGTTGACCTTACCAGGTCAACATAAATATGTTTCAAAGCGCCTCGATGAGACAAACACGATGGTATTAAAATAATTGATCTGTCGTTTTTAGGTAAAAAGCTATTCAGGAAAACATATTTGACCAAAAATGAAATTTTTACCTTTGATGACCTCTGGAGCCTCAACTATTGATCTGAGCTCAATTTTGAGAACACCTAATGAGATTGCAAATTTGATGAGCTTTCGATAGCTTAGTTCTGTTTGTTCCTAGCTATCATAGTTTACGAGATATATGGGGTTGTTCGAAGCGAAGTCCAAAAACTGAAATTTGACCTTTGATGACCTCTGGCGACCTCAATATGGACCTGAGCAAAAAATGGTCTCAGTAACTTCGAATAAGCATGTGAGAGCTTTCAAACGTTTTTTCCACGTATTTCTATCCCTTTTAGATTTCGATTTAGAGGGGGGCCATTTTGACCCCCACCATGGCAAAGTTGTCTTGGAGGCAGGGTGGGAATTCTACCCTTTTGTGTTGGTGTAGGAGTACATATCTTCACAATGAAAGAGTACAAAAATAACCTGATAGTATGCAAAAAATAAGAAATAATGATATATTAATGATGAATAATGATGAACTACCAACCTAATTTCCCTAGTTAAAAAAAACTTTAACAAACATAATTTATTAGTCTGCCAATAATATTAATGAATCTACAAAAAAAAAAATAAATACCAGTCATAATTGTGGGAGTAAGCAATTTGTTGGTGGTCTCAAAAACAACAAACATGAACTTTTCCAACCCTGCTTGAAGGCCCACCCAGGTGCGGGTTAAAGATAATATATTTGCTGCAAATTCTTCTGATAGACGCATTAGCATCACATCAACTTGATGGACCAACTAACCCGCTGTTTCAGAATATTTTTTGTCAAATATATTTTTCAACATAATAAAAGTGCTTGTTTATTCTAAAAAGAAACATGTTCAGAGAAACATCCATCATTATAATTTACAACATGTTGAAAAACACCTAACTTCAACCAACGAATTTAACACATATCCAAAAGAGTATGCGTCAATGTAATATTTGTGTGGTGGGTGAAAGTATGGAAATTCCAAGCTCTTTCTGAAGTAGGTAGCATTGTTTCATTAATTTTTAAGGTTGTTTTGCTGCATTACAAAATGTTAAAATGGGAGCAAAAATCGGCCTCATCGTTGCCAAAATAGCAGCTTGCATAGCCATTTTGGGCATTTCTGCTAAAAATGACAAATGCTAAAAATGGCAATGCGAGACGGACATCAACATCCTTATTCACTAGCAGTTTTAGATGAAATTTCAACACAAATTGAAACCATGGTGCATGAATTCAAATTCTATCGGCATCAGCAAATTTAAATGTACTAAGTGAAGTGAAACAAGCTCAAGCCATAAATGAAACCAATCATTGGCGCCAAATAAGGTACATAACGAACTAACATACAAACTCACCTACTTTTGATCCAAAGATGAGCAGTCCAGCAAGTGCAAAGTATTTTTATGTAACGTCCCCCTCTCTCTCTTACGTGTCCGGCGAAACCACGGTAGATAAAATACTACCGTGGGCGAAGCGGGCTCTAAAAATAAACTAAAAAAAGTTATAATTCAACGCCCACAATTGCGAGAAGTGTAGTTCGTCTTCCAAAATATCTCCCAATCACTTCCACTACGTCATAGCTTTCAGCCAATGGCGATTGGGAAGGCGTTTCGAGAGCTGCCGCTTCCGAGCCTGTCGCACCAGTTGCTCAACCAATGGGAGAGCCATCAGGGTAGATGTGTATATTCTCTGCTTTGAGTTCGCCTCAAAAGTTATTCTTTTCATATATGGAAAAATCGCTATTTAAGAAATGTAGGGAAAACTACAATATATTACATGAAAGCAAAGTATTTGGTTTTACATTTTATATTTACAAATACCAATGGAACTCAAAATAGCCGCAAATATCAAGCCTTGACATACCTGTGACGTCAACCTATCCAATGCAAGAAGACGACCAGCCCTGGACCTTGACAGAAGCTCATAAGACTCGTCCACATGGAGTCCAAATATCACAGTTCAGCTCTAATTCTACTTCTGATATTATTGTATTGCCATCATAAATAATTTATAAGTTAAATTAATGGTGATATCTTTTAACTTTTAGCCCAGGGATTAATAAGGACTGAAAAGTCGCAAAATTTCCACAATTATATCCCAGAGGAAGGCGAGTACAAATAAGGCATCTGACTCTATCCTTTGAGACATTTGTGATGTAGCTCAGACAAACAATTTCCCAAAAATTTGGCAAATGCAAACAACACTTTTGAGCACGCGGGGTCTTTCAAGAGAACAAGTTACGAGGAGGGTAGCAATCCGGTAAAAGTAAGCAAGGTCAAATTTCAATGCAATGACTTTTAAATTGGCTTTTTCAATTCAAATGGCTTGGATCTTAATATATTGCTGTGGTTAAACAAATAGATGGTGAAACACGCTGAAAGTGTATAACTGAAAGCAAAAGTGTAGTGTAGTTTTTTAGCTGCAATATCAACAAGCATGCATCCTTCCTTTATGTCTCGCCTTTCTATCTTACCCTCCTTAATGTAGGGTTAAGAAGGGTAAAAGTTGGACACATTCTTACATTGGACTTTTCATGGTATCAGTGTGCAGAGGATACAGACAGTCAGGCATGTGGTCAGGATTTCGTCCAGGGGGGGGGGGCAGTCTGCAAAGTGTGGCACAGAAGTCGACGAGGCGCACCAGCCCATGACAAATCAGCACCAACCCGGACCTAGCATGCCTAAAATCTGCACCAGTCCACTCAAAGATCTACACCCAACCACCACTACTAGTAAAACGCCCTTATTAGGTTGTAAACCAAGGGGACATTTCTTCAGCTCTAGTTCCTTATGTGAAAAAGCATGACAAGCTTTGTTTAAGTTAATCTGCCTTGTGTGACTGTTGCCTCACAGTGCAAAACATTGGCACCGTACCATTACAGGTTCGCACAGCACCCTACCAAATCCGCACCACACTGAATCTGCACCATGTTTTCTAAATCCACTCCAAATCCCTACCAGCCAGGATGGGCCTGCACAGACAATATTTCCTTGAATATGCCATATTTTGTAGTCTGGCAGGGGGGACGGCGCCTCAAAAGGGTTCTTCGTAAGCGTTGAAATGTCCCCAAAAACAAACTGGATATGTAAAACTCTACAGATTTTGGCCACTTCGTTTTGTGATGCACCAATTTTTCTTCAACATTTGATGATCTGGATTGGACCAGGACCCTCAGGGCCCTCGGAGAGGCCCCCAAACCAGGCACTTAGCCAGGATTGCGTTCAGGGGCATTGCCTCCAAAAGGTCTCTACCAGGCAAGTAGCCAGGAATTCGCCCAGGTGGGGGGGTGGGGGGCTAGTGCCTTGACTCTTGAGGGGGTCCCATTCCCGAGCGTTGAAAGGGCCAGTTTTGAACAGGCCAGCGGCCACTTTGAACAGGCCAGCGGCGTCGTCCCCTACTTTGAACCCCCCACCTGTATAAGTTGTAAGAACTCAGCAATAACTTAATTTTTGATAACTTTTCGATTTTTCATATCTTCGAGGAAAAGGTCATGGTATTTCGTTTGTTAATTTTGGCCAGTAGAACAGATTAAAAGGTCTGCTCCCTCCATAGGTACTGGTGGGCCCATTTGACATGTTCATGGGCCCTTCTGTTCTGACCCACCCAGGGGCCCTTCTGTCTGGTCAGGGGCCCCTCTAACCTGCACAGGTGCCCTTTGAACTTATCAGGGGCCCTTTGTTCTGGCTGAGGGTCTTCCAGCCTGCTCAGGGGCCCTTTTTACCTGGTAAGGAACTGCGCTGGCTGTTTTTTGCCCCTACCGACATGCTGCTGTTGTTGTTAGTTCCCTCCAAACCGGTGATCGGTCGTAGCCTGTCGGCTCTGGAGGGATCTGGCAGCGGCACCCAGGGCCGCCACCACCTTGCTGCTCCGCATCTCCTCCAGGTAGGGTCGAGTCGTCCCTGTGGACCTCATCCTCGCGCCCATCAGGGCCGGGCAGTCCAGTGGGACGTGTTGCGGCGTGTCAGCCGCTTCCCTGCAGGTTGGGCACAGGGCCCCCTCGCAGTCGACGTCCTCGCATCCGGCGCAGCGTGCGCAGCGTCCCGTCGGGCTTCGGCCGATGCGATGCAGGTACTGACGGGATCCCGACCAGTGTCCCGCCCGCAGCTGGTGAACGTCCACAGCTACATGGCGGTCCATCCCCGTCACGGGCGGCGGTAGAGTATCGCCCATCAGCCTCCTGAACCATCTGCGCGGCCATTCTTGGACCCAGTGGGCGCGGGTCGCCCTGGCCGCCGCACGGTAGACCGTCCTGACGTCGACCGGTAGTCCTCGCTGGGGAGGCCGTGGCTTCCTTGGCCAGGCATCCGCTCGGTCGTTGCCGGGAAGCTCTCACAGTGAGGGGTACCCACTGGAGGTGGACCGGCTGCCTCCTGCGGTCAGCCGTCGACAGTGCCTCCATATCTGGCTGCCAGCGGTGTCAATGCGCCGCGGTCCGTCACGCAACACCGCCAGTGCCGATGCGAGTCCGTGCACACTACTATGGGGTCATCTGTGTGGTGGGTGTTCGCTAAGAAGGGCGAAGCGCTGCTTGAAGCGCTAGCCATTCCGCCCGGAAGCTGGAGCAGAGATGCCGCCGGGACCGCAAGTGCTCTCTCCCACCGCCGGGTCTATGATGTGCACTCCGCCCTCCGTTTGTGGAATTACCTTTATCCGCGGATCCTCGGAAACACCCAGTGGGACATTGGGGGACCGTCGAGGTTGGAGAGGGCGGCTTGGAGTTTCTGTTGGGGTGATGCTCCGAAGACGGCATCGGTCCGACGTCCAGGCAGATGGTGACGCTTTCACCTCCCTCCCAGGGTGGCGCTCTTCTGGGCAGAATCGGTTCCACCGGGGGGTGACTCCTGCCACGTCCCACACCTCCCGGCCGAGCCGCCTCCAGCCCACGACCGTGCTGAGACGCTCGGGGGTAGTGACCTCTGCCACCCGATGGAGCGGGTCGTCCTGGGGAAGGGCGGTCGCTTTAGCCAGCAGGCGCGCCGCCAGGGTCTGTCTGCGGACAGAGACCGGGGTGATGCCAGCCTCCGCCACCAGCGCGTCGGTCGGGGTAGAACGCGGGCCGCCGGTGATCACTCTGGCTGCCGCCCTCATCTCACGCTCCAGGACTTCCACGAAGGAGGGCGGCGTCGCCGGGAGCCATGCCGCCGCCGCGTGTTCGATGGCGCCCCACACGTAGCCGACATGCTCAGGGGCCCCTCCGACCTGCCCAGGGGCCCATCTGACGGCTGACTTGCCCAGGGCCCCTACGACCTATCCAGGGGCCCTCTGTGCTGGCTAGGGGCCTATTCGATGTGTTCAGAGGGCCCTCTGACCCGCTCAGGGGCCCTTTCGATCTTCCCAGGGGCTCCTACGACCTTCCTAGAGGCCCTCTGTGCTGGCTAGGGGCCATTCGACGTGATCAAGGGCCCTCTGACCCGCTCAGGGGCCCTTTTGACCTCCCCAGGGGCCCCTCCGACCTGCCCAAGGGCCTCCTACTACTTTTCAATGGCCCTCTGTGCTGGCTAGGGGCCCATTTGACGTGTTCAGGGGCCCTTTCGGCTTGTCCAGAGGGCCCTCTAACATGCACAGGGCTCTTGTGAGCGTCCAAGGGCTCTTGAATCTTTCAGAGAGGGTCCTGGTGGCCCTAAGGAACCTCTGAAGTGCCCTTAACTCTTTTAAGACCACCCTTCGCGTGGTCTTCGACCCATGATACCGCGCTTCGCGCTGTCTCGTCGAACCTTTTCGACGCGCGTAGCGCCGAAAAGGACCCGCCGGGCCTCGAAAAGTGCCCGCTGGGCTTCCAGGGAGGGGGGGGGGCGCCACCCCCTTGGCTACGTGCTTGCACACAGTGCTTAAAGGGAATGTTTCACCTTTCTGAATGTTGTCAAATATACAACTGTTCATCGGTATAGACACATTTTCGATGTTGTGAGTTGTCATTTATAGATTTTATTAGTATTATTATTTTGACATAACGAATTTTGTCCACTCGTCGTTTTAATGGTGCAAAATGAATTGTTATATAGAAACAAATAGTCTTAATGTACACACGGCCCCAAAAAGCCCCTCAGATGATCACAATTGCATTTCTCCAACACTAAGTTGGTGTGGAGCTTACCTTACCTTTCCTAATCACATACAAAGTTACACCCGTGCACCTGTTACAATACAAAATATGAAGTAATTGCTGCTGAAAACGATGACGATATTTGTTTATCTGAATCTCATTTACCTTAACGTTTTTTAACAATGATATTATTGAGCTTTACTATAGAGAATAGTATACAGATAATAATTACATAGCTATAGAGAATAGTTACAGTCTTTTTAGACACTTTGGGCTACTTGAATGCAAACAAGTCTATTGTTATCGTACTCGCAGCAGGTAATCCAGCCAAGGTTCGATAAATACAAGTTGTTTTTCTCCCAGGACCAATAAATTTGATGTCGCTGTCAGCCAATCAGCGTCAGCACTAGCCTAGACACATTTTGCCAACTATAAATTAAATTGCTTAAAAATGGTGAAGTTTTTGGGAAAAGGTTTGAGAAATTTATATTTTTCAATAACGTACAAAGATAGCGGCTTTCTCAGTTAAAATACAATGTAATTGTGAAACATTCCCTAAGTGCAGGGCTAGGGGGAGGCAAGGGTGGCAATTGCCCCTGTGACCCTTACGGGTCACATGGGTGCCACTGAGATTCGCCCAGATACCATTTGCATTAGCTTCTATGCAAATTTCAACAAGCCACAGAGGAACCCTCAAACCTGGCGAGTGGTCACTGACTCACTGGTCATGGTGCATGCAAAGGGCCAGAGAGACACTGAAGGGCTTTTAAAGCGAACCCAGGGGGCGTCTTGGGCATGTCCACGGACCAATTGAACCCATCCAGTTGCCCCCCAAAAAATATCCAGGGGTCTGTCTAGCATATTCAGGGGCCATTGGGCCCACTTAGGGGCCCCAAAACCTGTACAGGGGCTTCTTTCACATGTTCAGGGGCCCATTGAGCCGACTCAGGGGCGCAACAACCAGCCCAGAGGCCTCTTGGGCATGTCCACTCCAGGGGCTCATTAAGCCCTTTCGGGGTCCAAAAAACTGCCCAGGGGCCTCTCAAGCATGTCCATGGACCCATTGAGCACACTCAGGGGTCCCAAAACCTACCCAGGTTTTTCCAGTCGAGTATGTTCAGGGGCCTCTCGAGCCTGCCCAGGGTCCCATTTGAGTCTGTTCAGGGGCCATTACAGTCTGTATCAGGCCTATAGAAAATGACGCCCATGCGGCCCCCAGATTTCTTTGTGTGTGTGTGTGTGGGGGGGGGGCATTTACCCCTGATCCCCCTGGATCCGCCAGTGACCACATTGGGAAGCATGACAATTATAATCAACAGGGGGGGGGAGCTGTTCCAGTTACTTATCACCTGTGTGCTGAAAGCCTCCTGCATGGTCCTGTTTCAATTTTAGGTTTGGAATTTGGGAGCTAGTTGAGGCTACCAGGAGTTGAAACTTGAAATATCACTCTGTCTCTTTCTTTTCCTCTGCAATAATAACAGTGAAAACATCAGTGACATCACCACAGGAGGCCTCGGGGCCGTCCTGGATTGCTCTGTCCCCCTAATTATTAGCTGGATTATAGGATTAGCTCTACATGGGGGGGGGGCAACCACCTAGCTGCCCCCACTCAAATTGTGTGGTGATACTCCAGGAAGAGTAGGTAGGTACCTGCTATCTTTGAGCATATGGAGCAGTTGTATGATGTAAGTCAATATCTGGATGGTCTTGACTACAGCTGCAGCTGCTTATGCCAACATGCTTCATGCTTATGCAGGGCTCTTTATGAAAATCTATGTCTGCGAGTTTCCTATTCCCAGTGATGCATGGCTTGCCCAACGGTTGTATTATGTAAAACACCAATACCATCACCATACAAAATGCAGGACACATACATGAACCCTCTTTAGTCCTTACTCCTTACCCCTTCTTTGTAGGGAGAGGAAAATTAATGACTTCTTCCAGCTTCACGGGGTTAGTCTAGTCCCTCCATGTTAACTACAATCTGTAGGTTTTTAAGTTGACTGAAGACCTCGGCTGCTAACCAACTTACCTACATACATTGTATTTCCGTCTGACAGCTGACTGGTCGTCTCCCGCGCGTGATTCGCGATGGCGTCCGACATGCGTGCCATCCAGCCGGAGTCTCTGTACAAGTTGTATCTGGAGTGCGAGGAACGACCTGACGGCCGGAAGCTGGACGTGGCTCGCGCCACGGTGCTGACCCGTGGCGGCGTCACCACTGCAGACGGTTCAGCCTACTGTCGGGCCGGCCACACGGCTGTCCTGTGCGGCATCAAGGCCGAGGTCTGCACGCCGGCCGCCGACGCGCCGCCCGACCAGGGCTGGCTGGTACCGAATCTCGAGCTGCCGGCCCTCTGCCACCACCGGTTCCGGCCCGGCCCGCCCTCTGAGGCTGCGCAGACCGCCAGCGGGCAGCTTCTGCAGCTGCTGGACGCCTCGGGCGCGCTGGACCGAAGTCAGCTGTGTATCGAGCCCGGCCGCGCCGTCTGGGTGCTCTACTGCGACCTGATCTGCCTCAGCCACGACGGAAACGTCCTCGACGTGGCTCTGTTGGCGCTGTCGGCGGCGCTGGCTGACCTGCGGCTGCCGAAAGCGGAGTGGGACGCCACCGGAGAGCGTCTGCGGGTGAAGCCAGCTGAGCGGACGCCGCTCAAGCTTGGCTCGCTGCCGCTGGCGGCGACACTGGCCGTGTTCGAGGAGGAGACGCTCGTGCTGGACCCGGCCGGGGAGGAGGAGATGTTGTGTGCGGCGTCAGTCACGGTGGCCTGGGCGGGAGATAGTCTGGTGCTGCTGGACAAGGCGGGCGGATGCGAGTTGTCGGAAGAGGCTATGGAACGGTGTATGACGCTCAGTAAGAAGCGCACGCTGGAACTGAAGAAACTGCTTGATTCTTAGGACGGATGGGACTGGAGGGGAGAGTGGGTTTGAAGTGAGTCCTTGTTATTCGCGTCATAAAGAGAGTTGATTCTATACTGAGTCAAATTCATCATTTCGGCGCGATTACGAATATTGTTCCGTGTGCATCGATTGTTTCACCGTGTAGTGGCATGAACATTCTGATTCATTGGTGCAGATAATTCCAAAATAAATCATGGTTATCATTCATCATTGTTATCGCTTTCTCTTCTGGGTCGACAGTGGTTAAAACATCTGTCGCCTTGGGTTCAGATAGGGCTGTGCGAATAAATAGGTGTGACTATTGCTAACACGTCCGCTCCGCTGGACGATCTATGCATACAGGCTGCATTTTTACGTTTTGTATTCGTCTTTACGTTTTGTATTCGTCATATATATTGCCGAGGTACTCACCCGTCAAGGGATCGTGGTTTGTGACTTAAATACTTTTCAATTCGGTGCGAACGGCTATATTTTTTACGTTTACTGCTAAACCCCTTCTCCGTGCTATAGGTGTAGCTGGTGTGAGCATTGAGCGGATATTCTAAATAGGTGGCGCTGGTGTGTACAAACCGCAACCCGTGCCTCGCTGGTTGCGTAAAGTTCAAGTTCCGCTCATCAGAGGACAGACGGCGGTATTATCGGTGGAAGTTGTGTCGTGTTTTTTTTATAATTCAGTCATTAGCATTATCATTATCACTTTATCATTATATTTACTTGTAGAAGAACGGTTTGATGTTGGGAAATGTAGGGAACAGAATAATATATACACTTCACACATGTTGTCATGCGATCTGCAAAACGATTTCTTAGATGCTTATGTGTCGAAACTACATAACTTTTCATACTTATAATACGTATAAGGAAAAACTTGGATTACGAACAGACAGAGAGCCAGAGGAAGACATGCAAACAGACAGACTTTCTCTGGTAACGGTTAGATTCACAGGTCTAGATAACAAAGTTTAGTAAAGTTTAGATTCACATTACTGCAGCGCTTTAGTTCATCATAAACAAAAATGCTCATATATGGCGCACATGTACAAATGTGACGCTATTAGTTTCCCCCGAGCGGCGCCTTGTTGTTTGATTTGTATA
Source organism: Semibalanus balanoides (assembly GCA_014673585.1). Classification (NCBI taxonomy): domain Eukaryota; kingdom Metazoa; phylum Arthropoda; class Thecostraca; order Balanomorpha; family Balanidae; genus Semibalanus; species Semibalanus balanoides. Next base: position 134,292 of record VOPJ01000743.1, read on the forward strand.
GGTTGTTACTTACATGGTAAGTGCTATTAATATGCATTTATCTGTTCTCTTATTTTATTGATTATTGATTTAGATATGGAAACCGATCTTCCAACATTATTTTGTTAGATTTCATTGGTGATGTACCTACTCTGTTCTGTTAATATAGTTNATGCAATGCCAACATGGGACAAAATAATCATTTTGTGTTGCTGAAAGGTAAAAAACGCGTTATTTTGAGCAATTTTAAAGTACATTTATAGAAAATAGCTATCTCCAATTTCGTCCTGTGCAAAGACAGCTGACCTTTGCATATTATAAAAATATAAAACAACATAATTTTCACTGCGATCTTTTCAAGGTAAGGTCAGGTCACCAGAGGTCACAGGTCATTCAATTAGAATTAACACAAAAGTAAAAACTGAGCATTGGATGATGTTCCTCACTTCATTGCACCTCCGAAAATGTATGGTTTTCTAGGAATTAGATAATGTGCTGTGAAGTTATTGGCTGATTGATTAAGTCCTGCAAGGTGACCTCGCGAAAATGCCGGAGGCTATAACTCGGCAGTCGTAGCTCCAATCGAGCTGAAACTCGCACAGCGCGATTTGGCGCCCCAGATAACCCTTGAAGCGGACTTCGATCGAAATCAGAGATGTAGAGTGTTAATTTGGAGCTTTCGCTTGTCGATCTGTCCTGGAATGAGCATGTAAAAAAGTTATGGCTAAGGAATAGATCGTCGAAATATTTTGAAACATCTTAGAATTTGTTAAAACATTTCGCGAAATAGTCCATAGTAGCCGTTCTCACGATGGACTATTTTGCACGAAATGATTTAAAACATTTTAAAATGTTTTAAAATGTTTTAGTAGTAACCGTTTTTACGAGGGACTAATTTACGAGAAATGTTTTAACCCTCAACCTACGGTCCCATAGAGCGAGGGTTAAAACATTTTTCGCAAAGTAGTCCCTCGTGAAGCGGCTACTACTAAAAATTTAAAACATTTTAAATTTTGAAACATTTCGCGTAAAATAATCCATCGTAAAAACGGCTAGTGAAAACGGCTGGTGTGTGTTTTTTTTACAAAGGTTATGCCGTGACCCCACCTTCAACAACGTTCGCGGTTGTGTCACAGGCCACAGCCAAAGTGATTGATCAAACGGTTTGAAACTCACAGGATGCCATCTGTTGATAGTTACCTGAAATTCATTTATATCTATTTTTGTATTTCGTTGACGTAAGGTCAGGGCGATTTTGATGTACAATTTCTGTTCTTTGAACTCTACGAAGTCAACTCAGGTAAACCCCAGGTTTGTCTTCAATAACTCTTTACCAAACCAAGGTAGAGCAATGAGGGTTTTTGACCATTGTATTTGGTTTGTCGAGATGAATGAATTGATGGAACAGTAGACCTTGACATAGCCTTAAGTTTAACCCTCTCCCTGGTGGGGGGGTCATTTTTACCCCCCCCCCCTCCTGAGGTTTTTCCGGAATAACGGAGAAACGGCGACGCGCAGCGCCATCAAATTTGGTATAGCTGTTTCAGCATGCATTGACCACACTTTGTCAAAAAATTGACTTCAAGTCATCCGAGGTCAGGTCACCAAGTCACTTTAAGTGACCTTGCCTTCTAAAAATGTTTGTGATCGTGCCAAAGCCACAGTTTTTGTCCGAAAGATTTGAAACTTGCAGGATTTCATAAGATAATAAGTACCTGCAATTGATGAATCTCGGATTTTTGCATCGGTGACCTAAGGTCAGGTCATTTTTCTGACCTCCCCATTATAAGTGAATGGGAAAATAAACAAATCCTTCCTATTCAGCAAATATACGTTAGATCAGGCTAATTCTTTTGGAATCATGTTATTTTATCTCATTCTGGATGATCAAGGTGCAATTGCTGCTCCGTCATCTTTACAAGGTTATCTGAGGTCAACAGCAATGATTTGCTAATAACTCTTGATAGAAAAGAGATAGAGTCGAGTGGTTGATACCACTGTGTTCGTCTCGTCTGGCCGCATCGCCCCTTATGCATTATGACCTACCCGTGTCACCAAATGACCTTGACCTAAGGTAAAAAAAAATCTTACCAGGTCACCAAGTACATGCGTGTTTCAAAGCGCCTTGACGAAACAAACACGTTGGTGTTAAAATCACTGCTCTATTATTTGCATATAAAAAGTTATTCAGGAAAACAAATTATACTAAAAACTGCATTTTTGACCTTCGATGACCTCTGGAGTCTAAACTATTGTTCTGAGCTCAATTTTGATAACAACCGGTGCGATTGCAAATTGAATGAGCTTTCGATTGCTTCTTTTCGTTTGTTCCTAGCTACCATAGTTCACGAGATATACGGGGGTTGTTCGAAGCAAAGCCAAAAAACATTTAAATTTGACCTTCGGTATCCTCTGGTGACCTCAATATTGACCTTAGCTAAACATTGTTCCTGTAACTTCAAATATACACGTTAAGAGCTTTCGAAGACGCTTTTTTGGGCACCTTTATATTCCTTTTTGTTTTGGAGTTAGAGAGGGGGTCATTTTGACCCCCCCCCCCCTCCTCCCACCTTGGCGAAGTTATGTCGGAGGCCCACCGCAGGCGCGGTTAAACTTACCTCAGTCTGATTATTTTGTGCACATGGCCTAACTAGTTCACCCAATTTATCTTTACATATGTCGCGAGGAGACAACACAACGGTGAAATATGTTGGGCGATTCCTAGAATGTCTCAAATTCAATGGCTTCTACTGACCTATATAATGTCTTCAGATCAATATTGATGAAACTTCAGTGACAAAAAATGCATTATCCTTCAAAGACTTTTTTATCGCGTCGCTAGCTTTTCTAGTCATCGAAATATAAGCGGTTGTATGAAGGACACAAATGTACAGCCAAAATTTGACTTTTGGTGACCTCTGGTGACTTCAATATATTTACCTGACCTAAAAGGACTGATCAAAAGAGCGATGGCGTTTGATAGAGCTTTTTTCGTCCTATCTAAAGCCGTTTTTCGTTTGTTGCTACGTTGTGTGATTTTTTATATCTTAAGAGACGGCGGAAAATCCCTCCCGGCATTTGTGGGTAGCGCGAACTCCCGGCAATGCGCGGGTTATGTTAACTTTAAAACGTAAACTAAACATAGTTTAGCTGAGAGGACGGACGTGTTTGGAAGCTTCCATAAAAGTATTGATTTTTTGCGCTCGGAGAAGTTATTGGACATTAATTTGCATACCAGAAGAAAGAGAAAGATCAGGAAGATAATGTTTTGGGTATTTTGGTATATTTGACACTTACCTGGTGAATTGTAAGATCGCATTTATATTTTCATAATTTTTGCCTAATTGTAGCATTCTGAAGTTTCACCCAAGCGATTCATTATTTTCTCGCTCGAATTTTGCATGTCGCGTGGCAACATACCACGAGAATTACACAAGAACTGCTGCAGGAAGAAATACAGTGCGGACCCCGAAGAAATACAGTAAAAAAATTCTTAGCAAAATACTCACACCTAAAAGAAAACCCAAGAAACAATAATGAAACGAGTAGTGTAAAACAGTAATTCCATTTTCCTGCTTATGTGAGCTATGAAGAGCAATGCCGAAAAATCAAACAGTAATTATTGATCTCGCAAATTCAGAACGATCAACCCAACGAAAGAATGAACGAAACGTAAACATCACCTTGCATTTTCAATTTGTTTCTAATGTTTTTTAATGTGTACCTTTGCTGTGCACATAAACTTTTTTATCCAACTTTATCCTTTCCTCCCTAATGCGCTGTTGTTGTTGTTGTTGTTAACTCCTCCTCCAGCGGCGACGGTCGTAGCTGTTCGGCCTCTGGAGGGACCTGGCAGCGGCACCCAGGGCCGCCACCACTCTGCTGCTCCGCATCCTCCTCTCCTCCAGGTAGGGTCCGGATCGTTCCCCTGTGGACCTCCAGCCACTCGCGCCATCAAGGGCCGGGCAAGTCAGTAGGACGTGTTGCGGCGTGTCAGCCGCTTTCCCGCAGGTTGGGCACAGGGCCCCACTCGCAGTGACGGTCCTCAGCATCCGGCGCAGCGTCCGTGCGGGCCGCTCGGCCGATGCGATGCAGGTACTGACGACGGGATCCCCAGGACCAATGTCCCGCCCGCAGCTGTGGACGTCCACAGCTATCATGGTGTCCATCCCATCACGGGCGGAGGTTAGATAAGAGTCGCCCATCAGCCCTCCTGTACCACCTGCGCGGCCCATCTTCGGACCCAGTGCGCGCGGGTCCGCCCTGGGCCGCAGGTTTAGATCCTGTCCTGACCGTCGACCGGTACGTCCCTGGGGGAGCGCCGTGGCCTCACCTAGGCCAGGCCATCCGCCTCGGTCGTTGCCCGGGTAAACTCACAGTGAGAGGTACCCACTGGAGGTGGACCGGTCTGCCTCCTGCAGTCAGCGTCGACAGGAGCCTCCCATATCAGCAGCCCCAGCGGCGTCGACTGCGCCGATGGTCCGTCCGCAGCACCGCCAGTGCCGCTGCGATCCGTGCACACCACTATGGGGTCCTCTGTGTGGGTGGGATGTTCCGCCAGGAGGGCGAGTGCTGCTTGAAGCGCAACCATCTCCGCCCGGAAGCTGGAGCAGAGACTGCCGGCCGGGACCCGCAGTGCTCTTTCCTCACCGTCCGGATCTATGATATGCACTCCAGCTCCTCCGTTGTTGATACCTTTATCCGCGGATCCATCGGACCATACCCATGTAGCGCATTGGGGGAGGCCGCCGAGGTGGAGTGTGGCGGCTCGTAGTTTCTGTTGGGGTGATGCTCCGAACGGCATCGGTCCGACGTCCAGACAGATGGTGACGCTTTCACCTCCCTCCCAGGGTGGCGCTCTTCTGGGCAGAATCGGCTCCACCGGGGGGGGGTGACTCCTGCCACGTCATACCTCCCGCCAGACCGCCTCCAAAACCCATGACTGTGCTGAGACGCTCGGGGGCAAGGTAGCCTCGCCACCCGGCGGAGCGGGTCGTTCCTGGGGAAGGAGCAGTCGCTGTTAAAGCCAGCAGCGCGCCGCCAGGGGTCTGCCTGCGGACAGAGACCGGGGTGATGCCAGCCTCCGCCACCAGCGCGCAAATTCGGTCGGGGTAAGAGCGCGAGCAGCCGGTGATCACTCTGGCAGCCGCCCTCAAATCTCACGCTCAGGACTTCCACGTGGGAGGGCGGCGTCGCCGGGAGCCATGCCGCCGCCGCGTGTTCGATGGCACCCCGCACGTAGCCGTTCGCTACCGTCCACAGCATGCTCTCGTCAAGCCCCCAGGAGCGGCCAGACAGCTGACGCAGCTGGTTCACCCGAGGGCGGGCACGTCCCCTGAGTCTCCGGCAGTGAGGGCCGAAGTGTAGTAGCCTGTCGATGGTCACGCCGAGGATGTTCACGGTGTCGCCGGCCTTGACTGTCTTCACCGCCATCTTGATCTGGCAGTCGACAGAATCACGGTACCACTGCGACAGGACCATCATCTGGGTTTTCTCGGCTGACACAGTCATCTTGGAGCGGCGCGCCCAGTAAAGAAGGGCGTCCGCCGCTTGCTGCGCCCTTTCTTTGGCTTGTGTAATGGTGTTCCCAGCGCAGAGGGCCACCGTATCGTCCGCAACATGAAGGGGGATGTTCCTGTGGTTCTGAAGTGCTATGTACAGTGTTGCCGCCCATAACAAATAACAGGGACGTGCGAGAGCACACTGCCTTGCGGCAGGCCTGCTCGAAACACTCCTCTCTGAGCGCAACACCCCGTTGACCTCTGCGCGGGCGCGTCGATCCCGCAGCCACTGCCCACACCCACCCTTGGCATACAGACTGGCATGGCCTATCTCCAACATCGGACTCTTGAGTAGTCGGTGGTCGAGCCGTGTCATACGCTCTGGCAAAGTCAAAACGATTATTCCAAAAGAAAACGGTATTTCTGCGCTGTGGTCCCATCCTGAAATGACTTTTGGTTTCTTGCTTTGGGCTGCCTTGCCACCCCGTCCTGCAACCTTCCTGATAAGACGTCCCGAGGTGGTCCTCGACTGAAGCGTGTTCCCAGGAAACCGACCTGCTCAGTAGGAAATCAAGCCCTCGAGCTCACACTGGTAGGTGAGGCGGGCCCAGGATAAGGCGCTCTGCTGAGTTTGCTTACACCAGCTGTCAGGCGATAGGGCGGTAACTGCTGAGGAGCTTTTTTATCCTTACCCGGACTGGGGATTGGGAATCACGGTGGCCGCGCGCCACTCCATCGCACTTCCGCGCTGGACCAGGAGCGTTGGATGAGTCCCCGAGGAGGGCGCCGCGGGCCACGTCCGAGATGACGAAGCATCTCGTGACACCCCGTCCGGTCCGGAGGCCTTTTTCAGCTTCGCCGACTGTAGATGCCGGGTCAGCTCCTGCCATCTTGAAGGGCCACAACAGGCCGTCCTCCTGTCGCCAGCACTCTGGCAGTGGCTTCCACGCGGGGTCGTACGTCTTCTTTTTTGCCTCACGGTCAACCTTAAACGTGTTCTGACCCTTGTCGGGACACGTGGGCGTAGGTGCACGAACCCCTCTTCCTGGCGCGGTCCGTGACAAGGAGGCGTCCTTTATGTTCCAAGGCCTGGCCGTCTCGGTGCTCGTCATCGGTAGACCTGTCCCACTTCTTCAGAATTTTCGCCACTCTGCCCAGACTAGCCGATCTGTTGAGTGTTGTGGAGACGAATTTTCGGAAGCTTTCTCTGGACACTCGGCGCTCCACTTATGCCCGCATGTCTCTTGCGCTTCCAGCCACCTGGTCTGGACTCTGATCGTCCGCTCGCAGCAAGGCCGCCGGGCTTCTCGGCGCTCCGGCAGCCGCCTCCCTGAACTCGGGGGTCGAGCGCCCAGGCCGTGGGTCCGCCCGGGCTCCGCGCGGGATGAACTTGGAGCTCGCTTCCTGAAGAGCCGCAGTGAAACGGGCCGAGAGGCCCCCACGGTCTCTCCTGGAGGCCCCGCCCCATCGAGGGCCGCCTCACAGGCACCGCGGAAGGCCACCCAGTCCGCCTTCTCATACGCCAACTTCGGCTTCCGGATCCTTCGCGGCTCCACACCGGCCCCCCGCAGCTCGATGACCATCGGGAGGTGGTCGCTGCCCAGGTCAGGGCCGAGGACCCACCTCGCCCTCCGGGCCAGAGCGGCACCGCAGGCCGCCAGGTCGGGTGCGACTGTCCGCGTCCCGGTAAGGGAGGGCGAAGGTTCGCCTCTCCACTGTTTAGTGAAAGCACTCGACGGTCCTCCATCCCAGTCGCTATGCGAATCTCCGACACCGTCGGCCACAGCACACGCTGCGTCCCAAGAGGGGTGATGGGCGTTGACGTCACCGACGATGATGGTCTCGTCGTCACTTGGTAGGAGGCTAGGGTCGAAGTGGTCCTCCCTGTCGTCCTCTTCCGTCGTTCTGATCGGCGGGCGGTACAGGTTGATGATGTTGGTCCGGGTGTTGCCACGAAGCAGCTGGACGCCACACACCTCAGTGGTGTCGTCGGCTGCCGCCAGGTGGCGTCCGGTCAGGGGGACGAAATGGAGACCGCCCTTGACGTAGACGGCCACGTCGCCACCCTTCACGGTCGCCGCGCCCGCTATCCTGCCGCGTGCCCTGCGCACCACCACAGGGGGTTGGTAACCGGGGAGGCTTGGTACCACCTTGGGGAACTGGCCTTCCTGCACCGCCACCACGTCCGCCACGATCGCGGGAAGCCAGCGTTGGAGCTCCGGTATCTTAGATCGAAGACCCTCCGCATTCCAAGACACTGTGGCTTCGCTGACAAGTGGCTTCGCTGACATCGGTTGCGGCGATAGCGGCGATTCTTGGCTCTTCGGCGGTTGTTTCTCCCCGGTAAAACCCGCGTGTGCGCCTCCCCCGTCGGCGCAGACGGGGTGGCGCGGCCTGCCGACTATTCATCTAGCGGGCCGGGGCCGCGCCAGGTAGACGCGGCTCCGGGCCCGCAGGTGAGCATCCGCGCCCTGGGCCGTGAAGAAACATGAAGTAGATGAAGGTACGATGCAGATGACTGAGTAGAACTAGAGTAGAAGAAAGAAGAAGAGATGGCGAGCAGCATCGGTCGCGGCGGGGAGCCGCGCCAGGATACCGCCACTGAGAGGGCACGGTTGGGAAGCCCGTTTGAACGACACGTACGCCTGCAAGACAGGCGTGGCGGGCCTCTCCGCCCACACCTCCGACGTGGATGCACAAGGCGTCCCTGAAGGCGCTCCGTCGGAGGCTAAATGCAGCTCGCTGGCGCGGCGCCTCGATGGCTGAACGCGCCGCACTGCACCATCCTGATCCTGTATCCAATCCCACGGCCCCTGGCCTCTACCCGATCACCTCATGTAACATCGCGACGGGCACTTAATAGCCACTTGTACTGTGCGACACATCGTGTACAATGTATGGAAAGTGGATGTGCCGGCATGTCTAAATAAATACTTCACACTACACACATGCAGGCTAGAGCTCTCTGAAGGTGAACTCTTCTTCCGTAGGCCCCACTGCCGAGATGTCGACAGTTGAGGGAGGGCGATAGCCGCCACATAAGCACAGCGCTCGCTCAGAACTGCGCTGCTGCGGATTTTCCAGTATGAGATCACTGGAGCTTTTCCGTGAAACGTGCCAGAGTCAGGGGCGATCAGGGGGGGGGGCAATCCGGCCCATGCCACCCCCAAAGCGAAAAAGGTGGGGCCAACATATCTTTTGTCCCCCCCCCAAAGAATCAGTGAATACCCACATTATTTAAATACGGACTGTTTTGTACTATTTGGTATTAACATGGTGAGTCTGGTACTCGAGGAAAGAAACCAATTTAATCGTTAAAACAGCTTTCGAAGCATAAAAATCCAGCTATTCACAATACAAAAACTGGAAAAAATTCGCGGCCGCTTCGCGGCATCACACAAGTTTCGTAAATTGCTTCACAAATTAAGGAAAATGGAAAATTAATCTAATTAAGTGTATGGCAGAGGCTCTCCTTGACGGTAATCTCCTGGCCCCAGGGCACTTTATAACAATATACCCTCGCCTTAACGTTTTCCACCTTCGCCGTACGGGGGGGGGCGCTGACAGGATTCCCTGTTAAAGGGAATAATAGCAACCCCTGGGAAAAGTATGTAGAATGATGAAGAAGAATGCCCTGATTACGGTCATGGTTATTGCATTTTTTGCGAAAAAAGTCAAGAATTGTTGTAATTTTAAATAAGTAAATGTTAACATGTACGTCATCAACAATCCTTGCGTCACCAGAAGCGAAGTTGTGAACGTCACAGGAGGCAATCGAACGGCAAAAAATCTTCCTTGATATCAAGATGCATAAAAACGTAAACAAACTGCGTTTCGCATGGTTCCTGACTCGCAAAATAATATTGGACCGATTTACAAATGTGTTAATGTTTGCACTTGGGTCTATTCTAAGCATCTTTTAGTAATGTTTTAATAGGAAACAACTTAAGCAATGACAATGAAAAGTTTACTTAAAACTATATCCACACCAGAAGTGAATTTGTCCAATGTTGTGATTTACCCATTGGTGAATATTCAATTAGTTAGCATGCATATGCTTCTATTGCGGAGAATATTTAAGCTAACGGTAAGGAACACCCATCAACAGTTGTGCCTTTGAAGACCTTTGTCTGTATTATTTTCAAATGGAAATCCAATGCAAATTCACAAAGTTATTGGCCAAATCAGTTTTTGGAAACAGAACTTCTCGAAACACACAACGTCTTATATTGTGATGTATCGCATGAACATGACACAGGCCGGCAGCCACCCATCAACACATTTGCACTCACATTAGTATCTATGGGTGATAATGGAAATCGGTTCACAAATTGAAAAAAATATTTATTTTAACATATCCACCAGAGTGAATTTGCCCCATGGCATTGATGAAATACATATTAGTACTGAATAGCTTCTATTGCGGGATAATATTGCAGCTACCGGTTCGAGGCTAACCCATCACATTGGCCCATTTCAAAGACCATTGGTCCTGCATATTTTCCAATTGAAATCAGTGAAACAACTGACAAGAGTTTTTTTTTAAATTGATACAATTGATTATTGACCTTGTCGGTGGCGGACGCAAGTAACTGAAATACTGGGCCGGACGGTTCAAAGCGAAGTGCGGTGGAAATCACAGTGGACGTTAACTACTTATGACGTATGCGAAACCCGTCACGATTTGTCCTTTCTTTCAAATATGCCCCAATATGCCCAACGGTTTTTGGCGTTCAACTCAGCAACTAGGTCGTTTTGGAATGAAAAATTACAGATTTAGAGGTTTCTCAGTACACCCCGACAATCTGGCTATCTCAGTTAAAAACTAATGTTAAAGGTGGTATATTCCCTTTACTTCAGAACCAAGCACCATAGTGCAACGCGGTAAGAACCAGCAAGTTGCCTGTCATGTGAGGATTCTAACGGTATGCATTTTTTAGGTTTCAGGTCATTTGGTGAACTTCCAGGTCAAGTGAATGACCTCGACCCGATCACGTCAAGAATAACGGGTTTTCTTCGTCAGAAAACCTCATAATGAGAAATTGATCAATGTAAATAAGAAGCTTGGCCCTAGACCAGTTTTGTCTCAGAAAGACAGAAAATTTATTTTTTGCTGGTATCTGGTCAAAATAAGTCCAAAAAGTTATTAAGAAATGACGTCATGAGCTTCTTACACTTAGGGAGCCACAAGTGTAATAATCACAAATAGTTATTGCAAGTCATTGTTTTGAAATTTGATTGGGGCATTTCCCATATTTAGTTCTCTCACTTATCTTTCGGTTTTTCAAAGTCTTTGACAATTTTAAATCTTTAGTTATTCTCCCCATTTTTCAGTTTGTAGGGGTAATAAACCAAAAATTTCGGAAATCCGAGTTGGCCTTTCCTAATTAAAATTGCATTTTCGATCTTTTCACTTACTGTTAGTATTTGCCTGCAAAACTCTATTTCTACGATTTTTACAATATAGTTACCGTCTTTCCACCAACTATAAGATCGTCCACTAAAACGTCATTTTCTCCAAATTACTGAACCAATTTCAATGAAATTTTAGAGTATTATTGTCAAATAGATGTAAAAATGATCGATAACATGCCATTAATATATTTTAGAACAAAAAAGATATCAGAGAAGAATACGAGCTTTCGGCAACATTGCCATCTTCAGGTATTATGTCTATTATCATGCCAACGCATCAATACAATGCAATTTTGCCAGCATACGAATAATTGTTGTCAACTCAGCTAGTGAAATTTCAGCAATATGCGCCGCATGAGTAAAAAGTGATTTCAGGAAAAACATCAGGGAGGCCTGTCAGGCCCCCTGAGGCGAGGGTTAATTTTTAAGCTGGCTACAAAGTTAAGCATGGCCTGCCGAGTTCCGAAAAAGGCGACGCAACGATATGACGGCGTACATCGGCCCCTAAAACAACCTAAGATACCTAACATCAACCCAAATGCGTATATAACATGGAAAAGTATTACGATAAAAATTGTTGCAAAGCAGGCACGAGACAAAAACGGATAATACGTTTTCTCCGTCATTTCAGCCGCCCCTCAATAATTATCGTGGACGCCCTGCGAGTTGGTATGAGTAAACGTTATATTACATTACCACGTGTGTATATGCTATGGAATGGTGTTCTAGTGTTTAAAGGTGGATTTTTTGTCACGATTTTTTACCCAAAAAAACGAAAAAGTTTTTTTTTCGGTTTTTTTCCGAAAAAATCGCGAAAAATCACATTTTGTTAAATCTCAAAATGCCAAATAAGGTTGAAAAGCCCAAACGTGGATAAAAAAAATGGGACCTTTTTGCCGGAACAAAGTTGCCCCCCCAACCGAGGGGGCTGGGAATCCGCCCCGACCCAGATGATGTGCAACATATATAGCCGTGTCCAGTGACTGGCCCGTTCAGCGTGCGAGTCTGCACAGGGCACCACCCGAGACGGTCTGGGCACACCAGTCACCAGGTACGAGCACGCGTCAGTACTGAGACGCCGCAGTCTGTTTTCTCTCAGTTCAGTCTGTTCTCAGTCTGTCCTGGTCTGACTCTGGTCCGAGTCTAAGCCTGTCAGGTCTCTCTGCCGCTGCGGCCAGCCCGCTCTGTAGCCGTCATGGCGTCTCCACCGCTGGTCCGTAAGCCGTGCTGGTCTCGCTGCTGGCCCACTGCCGCCCTGCCCGCTCAGCAGCCGTCAAAACGCTGGGCCGCGTTGCTGGCGAACTCAGCCAGCTACCTCGCGGGAGGAGGTCTGGAGCAGCTTCTTTAATCCCTCCGGAGCGCTGTGTGAGGCGCAGGCCCAAGCCACTGCCGGACGGGTCCTCGCGCCCCACCAGAAGCCGCCCGCGTGACCACCTGCGCCAGTCCTGCAGAACAGCTGTGGAAACCAGTGGCTCACCGCAGGATGGCGTCTACTGGTTCACCGGGATGCCGTGCCAACTCTTGCGACTTCAGCCACACGACGGCGGCTGGACGCTGCTGCTGACGGCCGTCTCCAGAGGATGGCTGGGACCCCGCTCTAGTGTACATGAACGCGAGAGCGCTCACCCTCGCTCAGCGACAACTACTCGATCCTGAAGCACGCGGACGCCATCCGTGACCTGGGCAGCGGAGGTAAGTTCACCTACCGGATCGAGGCGCAGGCGGAGAAGGGCCGCCAGCGCTGGGGCGGCATCTGGCAAGCTCCGAGGGCCTACAGCTTCGTCGCTCAGTCGACCAGCCAGACGGACGTCAGGATCGTCAAGAAGTTTGACAACTGGAGCTACAAGGATACCGGCATCGAGCAGAGAATGCCGTGGGTGAACACTGCGGGGCGGTGACGGGCCTGCTTACCACGTCTAAGGTTGCCCGGGAAGCAATTGGTGGTATGGCACACTGGTCACCCGAGACACCCCGACTCGTTTCCAAACACAGTCCATGGATCCAGTCGTCCACAGCCGAGGACGCTAGAACCAGTCTGGCAAGGTTCTGTACTGGGTGAGGGAGTAGTTGGGGGACCCGCCGCCGTCACTTGATATCAGTCTTCTTGCGATCAGCCATACCAGCAAGATAGTTGCAAGTGGACATTATATTCACGCGTGGCGCGAAATGATTCGCGTTGAAGGAGTGTCCCAAAATGCCAGTGATGTGCAAGCGTGAGTGCAGGGCCTCGGCTAAAGAATTATCACTGGGGGGCAATTCGAAAAAAATGCTAAGGAATATGGTTAAGTGCAGGCACGAAGCCATAAGTGTTTTAGGGGGTATGTCAGTGGTACACTTATATTTCGCATATTTGTAGACTCATATTTCGCTCCTCAGTCAAATGTTGTTGACCGGTGGTGGTGGTG